>JANITW010000004.1:64710810-64723057 GCA_027564335.1 Erythroxylum williamsii | reverse complement strand
TTTAATAGACTCATATTTAAAAGTGACAATTAAATAATAATATAGGTTAAAAAATAAATAAGTAAAACCGATATGCTAAATTATTATGTAAATAAAATTACAATAAATATATATAAATAAAATAAAATATAGCAAAAAAGATTATTAAAAATAAAGGGAAAAAGTACCAAATATACATATTAAGGGTAATATCGTCCGTACGATGTAGAACGAGGCTTGCTTCTATGGAAATGATAGGAGGGGCATAACCGTAATTTGGGTGGTCCTGTACTCATTTACTGCCTCCCTCCTGGAATTCACAACTGCCCAAATCGGACCACAACATTTTTCTGTTAACGGTTAATGCCGAAGTTGTTCGCTAAATCCTAAAAAGTCTCGACCAATCCATCATCTCTTCCACCCTATAACTTCTCATCATCAATCTTCCGACGACAAAACCTCAAAGCTTGCTGTTTTATAGATCTCTCTTACAGAGACATGAAGAGACCGAAGCTAATGGAAGCAGACAGCAACGGAAACATTACCAACTTCTTCGATCTTCTCTCTGAGGAGATAATTTTCAGTATCTTAGACTTCATTGACCGGAACCCACTTGATAGAAAGTCCTTCTCTTTGGTTTGCAAGTCATTTTACTCTATAGAATCTAAGCACCGAAGAGCTCTCAAGCCTCTGCACCAGAAACACCTCCACAGACTCCTCACCAGATACCCACATGTGTCCCACATCGATCTGTCTCTCTGTCCTCGTGTAGACGATGGTTCGTTGACTGTTATATCCAACTCCTGCAAGGACTCGTTGAGGTCCATTGATCTTTCGAGGTCCAGGTTCTTTTCGTGCAATGGGTTGATGAGTTTGGCTTTGAACTGCAAGAATTTGGTGGGTATTGACCTGTCCAATGCCAAGGAGTTGAGGGATGCGGCGGCGGCCACGGTGGCGGAGGCGAAGAATCTGGAGAGGTTGTGGTTGGCAAGGTGTAAGTTGATTACTGATATGGGTGTCGGGTGTATTGCAGTTGGGTGTAGAAAGTTGAAGTTGATTAGCTTGAAGTGGTGTTTAGGTGTCACTGATTTAGGTGTTGGATTGATTGCTGTCAAGTGTAAGGAGATACGAACTCTGGATCTCTCTTTCTTGCCGGTATAAATTTCTCTTCTTATTAATCATTTGCTTATGAATGTGTTTAATGATTCTTGTGTTTAATTATGAGCAACTAGCCAAGATTTAGTTTAGATGCATGTTAAATTGATCTTTTTGTCCGGAATTTGTACTTGCTGAGTGTTGGAATCTTGAAAGTTTGTTGTGAGGTTAACTTATTTGAAGTCTATTTTATGTTCTGCAGATCACAAACGAATGTTTACCCTCAATCTTGAAGCTACAATACCTTGAGGATTTGATTCTTGAAGGTTGCTTCAGTATAAATGATGATAGCCTTGCAGCCATCAAACATGGGTGCAAGTCTCTCAAGGTATATTGATAGGCAACTAATTTATGCTGTCATCGCATTCTGCAAAACGAGATTTATTTTGTTCATAAACGAGTATCCTACAACCGGAATCTTTAAATTGCTATGCTTGATTGATCCGAAGTCTACCAAAGTACTTATCTTTATGAATGTTTTGATTTCTTCCTTTTGACAGACTCTTGATATGTCAAGTTGCCACAATGTTAGTCATGTTGGTTTATCTTCCTTAATCAGTGGTACTGAAGATTTGCGGCAACTCAACCTAGCTTATGGCTCTCTTGTAAGATCGTTCAACTTGTTGTTTTTCTAACTTTCACGGTTTTTTCGGTTCTGACATTGTGGTGGGTGGATGGTGTTGGTTCAGGTTACTCTAGACCTGGCTAATAGTTTGAAGGAGCTTTCCACCTTACAAACCCTCAAACTTGATGGTTGTATGGTTACATGTGCTGGCCTGAAGGCTATTGGAAACTGGTGCATATCACTAAAGGAACTGAGTTTAAGTAAATGCTTGGGAGTGACAGATGAAGGTCTATCTTATGTTGTAACCAAACATACAGAACTGAAGAAGCTCGATATAACATGCTGTCGGAAAATTACTGATGTTGCTATAACCTGTGTTACAAATTCTTGCTCTAATCTCACCTCTCTGAGAATGGAGTCATGTACCCTTGTTCCTAGAGAAGCATTTGGCCTGATTGGACAGCGATGCCAACTTCTCGAGGAGCTTGATATGACTGATAATGAAATTGACGATGAAGGTTTCTTTTTTACCCTTTTGCGTTATGAATGGAAAACACCGAGCTGTTTCGACTCATGCTTATTTGCATTCTGTTTGCAGGTCTAAAATCCATTTCAAGATGTTCAAACTTGTCCATCCTAAAGTTGGGGATTTGCCTAAATATAAGTGATGAAGGACTTGCGCTCATTGGCATGTACTGCTCACAACTTACAGAGCTTGACTTATACAGGTATATGAACTAGGATTCTCATATTCCTTGATATCTCTGTGCCATTGATGTTTTCTTGGAAAGAAGTTGATCTCTGCAATAAGTCTCGGTTGGTTACTTTCTCAGGTCTGCTGGAATAACAGATTTAGGCATTTTATCAATTGCTTGTGGTTGTCGTGACCTTCAGAGTATAAATATCTCCTATTGTAATGATATTACCGACAGTTCACTGATATCATTGTCAAAGTGCCCGAGTTTAACTACTTTTGAAAGTCGAGGATGTCCTCTTCTCACGTCATTGGGTCTAGCAGCCATTGCTGTGGGGTGTAAGCAGCTCAACAAGCTCGACATAAAGAAATGTCACGACATTGATGATGCTGCAATGCTTCCACTAGCCCACTTCTGCCAAAACCTTAGACAGGTGCCGTTTTGCCTTTCGTAACACGAGACTTCACCAAGGAGTAGTGCAATAACATTTATCATCTAAGCTTTTCAATCCCTTTTTGCAGATCAATTTATCATATACTTCAGTTACAGATGTGGGACTTTTGTCCCTTGCCTGTCTTAGTTGCTTGCAAAGCTTGACGATCTTGCATTTGAAAGGATTGACCTTAAACGGGTTGGCTGCTGCCCTACCTACATGTAGAGGGCTAAGAAAAGTGAAGCTTCATGCAAATTTTAAATCACTGCTCTCTTGTCCCTCTTTCCGAAATTTGGGAGTTCATGGTTGTGTATTTGAATGGAGAGATAAAGAATTCCAGGTAAAATCTGTTTGTTCAATGTCAAAGTTCTTTATGTCTCCATGTCTGTGTAAACTGTTGGATCGATCTCCTTTAATCCTCATAAGACTTCATCGCATTTCTTTGGACTCAAAACACCCTTGATGTTTGATATTTCTGCTGCAACAATTTCTCCATTGAAGCCTTCAGAGAGCTTAATTGCAACTTTAAGAAATTGCAGTCCAGTAAATCAGAAAATTTACATCCCATTGTTTGGTAAAGCATGCTTAATCATGCATGTTACAAAGTTATACGATAGTATCCAATTTTTCCGAAATCTTAATGCAGAGAACTGTATGCAAGACATTCATGTTTTGTCTCTTTTGTGTATTACCAGGCTGAATTAGATCCCAAGTGCTGGAAATTACAGGTGGAGGATATCATTCAGTGAAGAATTTCAAAGCCATGATTGTTTAGAGTCTTCTTCACTTGTCAGCAAATAGTAGATCTGAATGCTGCAAAAAGAAGGTACCCTGGAGCTTTCGATTTCGGATTTGGTTCATCAATCATTTGAGCAATTAGGATTCATCAGAAGTTAGACAATTGATGTTCTGTGATAAAAAATGCCCTGTTTAATTTCCAACCGGTTACGGGAACGGGTTGAAATCGGATATGTAGCATAACAGGTTGGAAATTTGTTTATAAGAGATGTCTAGATCTGTGCAGTTTGGAAAAGAAGCCTCTCCCTCTCATGTGTTGTAGCAGTGGAAGCAGTAGTAAAGTGCTCAATGCAAGAAAAGGGCTATGAGATTTATCATCTGGAAATGTATGTCTCTTCCAATTATGATGACAATGAACCGAGTTGATTTCAGGTCCGTCTAAACTTGAACCTGCCGGGTCTAGGCTTAGGCCCGGTATGAAGCCTGATTAGATTGAATTAAATTTATTTTAAATTTATAAAAACTTAAAAAATTGTATCTTTGACTTAAAACGATGTTGTTTGTGTGACAATTTTCAAGTTTTGGACAACCCGAACGTAGCTTAAACTTGAAGTTCAAATTTATAAAAAAAAACCTCCGATTTCAACCTTAGTCTGATCAGTTCGAGTTAAATTTGTTGACTTCGAATTCAACTAGATTGACCAATTTTTGCCATTAGTGCCATCAATTAGAGAACTATCCTGAGATGTTTTGTCCCACTTCTAACCTGGACTTGGTCTAACCAACAAGTATCTGTCCCAAACCCGACCACTTAAACACTAGTTGGACCAATTTCTGAACCCAAAACCTCACTAAGACCAAGTCTAACCTTTACAGCCGTCACAGTCTGTCCCATTTCTGCGGATAAGCAAAATTAACTCCAGAACTGACTTGGACCCTAATTTATAAGAACCCCTACAAAGTCAAACGTCTGAACGGGTCAATCAGAAGGTGTAAATCGGGTTTTGACCCGTGTTCCACAACACAAACATAGGAGCTCTCTAATAATAGGAGATGAATGATTTGTCTGGGTTCTGATCCATTTACGTCAACATTTGTTCACATGATTTGTGTGTAAAAAGTAAAAACTATCCTTAAATGCCTGACAAACACGTTAAACATTAGCTAATGGCTTACTTGAAGCCTTCTTTTAAAGAGTTTTTAAAAAAAGCATATTTATTTCAATTAAATTAACATTTAAAATACTTTTCAATATTTTAAAACCATTAAAAAGTTTTTTCCAATTCTTAAATTTTTTAAACTTTCGTCAAAAAACGTAAAAGTGAAATATATAACATAAATGTCGAATATAAATTAATTAAATATTATTAATATGATGAACCAGTTCAATTTTACAATTTAATATTAACTAATTAAAATTAACTGAAATTAATAATTTATTATAATTATTTCAAATTATTGTATTGAATAAAAAATAAATTGAATCGTCATTTTGGAAACATTTTATTTATATATGCTTATTACTCGTGTTTTTGTTATTGTTAAAAAATTAAAAATACAAAAGATTTTATTTACCTTTTTTCATTAATTTTTGTAACAACCTAACCAATAAATTATTAACTTAAATCAAAATTAAGAGTTACATTTACTCATTATATTAATAATATCTTATTGTTTCACAAGTAATATCATATTACATATATTTTAGGTTTATGTTTTAATGTAAGTTTTAAAAACTAATTTTTATAAAAATAAAATTAAAATTTTGATAATTAAAAATATATATGATTTTTTAAATTAGTTAAATCAAATTTTCAATACCAAATAATACTAAAAAATTCACCCCCATTATACCTCAAGACCTTGTTTGAATCCTTAAACTTTCCACCTCAAGAGAAGGATTAATGGCTAAATATTTGGGATGAAAATTGGTCAGTTTATGACTAATATTATCATTTTTTAAAACAATTTAAAAATTAAAAGTATAAAATAAATTTTTTAAAAATAAGTTCGAATCTAAATTATTTGGGTCTAAATCTACTCAAGACTCATCTCTTTTAAATAAAATGATTATCCAAATCAAAAATTAACTCCAAGAAGCAAAACGATATTTAAGTTTATACTGAAATATAATCACCGATGCCACTTATGCTAAATCTACATAAATATATAGATAAGATGAATTAAAGCGAGAAGTCAAATCACAAATTAGCGAAGATGGTTACATTTGGCATACACCGTATACGGTATACCTGGATCGTACTAAACATGAGGTCTCAATGTATATACATATATATGTATATACATATAGCCGCCATTTCAAAGCCCAGTCAAAGGCACACGCTTTGAATCAGAAGCTGTTTTTCCACAGTCAAACTTCTGCCTCAAATGCAAGTCCCCCCATGTAACACACACACGCATACATCCACTAGTTTTAGCCTTGAATCCTCCTCCATATCGTCTTCCGTGGCGTCCTCAACCTCTGGTACCTTAAATTCTTCTATAAATTCTCAGACCAACTTCTCTTTCTTAACCCAATCGATGACTTCATCTTCTTCTTCTTTAACCAGTCATCTTTCTGGTAACAATAATAACAACAATACAAAAGACATGAACAGCTTTAGCTGGGGAGCTTTCGATCATGGAAGCACTCGTCCTCCCCCTCCACCTGTTTCTCCTTCTTCTTACCTAGATATATCACCTGGTTTAATCCCATCAGAGTTTCTGGATTTCTCCACCTCTAGTGTAAGTTCAACAAGTTTTAGTGTATCGAACTTGAGAATATTACATCGGACATGTGTTCTTATTTTGGTCTGATTTGATACTTGTTTTGTCCAGCAGGTTCTTCCATCTCCGATCACCGGAGCATTTTCTGGTCAAAACGTCAACTGGAGGAGTAACTCTGATTTCTCTTTCCAACCCCTCGAAAGTCCTTCCTCAGATTCTTCATTGTCTTCTTCAACCATTGTATCTATGGTATATGTCTCGTAAATTTAGCAGAATTATTGAATACTATTGAAATGAAAAAAAATAAAAAGGTTTAAAATTTATAATTAATTATGAGCTCTTACATATTCAAAAACGGCTGCTTTTGTTCAAAATCTTCTTCCCTCTCTTTGACAGGATCAAAATATGAGAAGCCATCAAAAAGCATGGAACTTCAACAAACCCAGAAACCAAACCGATCTCTCGTGGGAGAAGACAGGAGGGAGATCTGAACTCCCACCTGTTCAGAGCTTCTCCACAGAAACAGCCGCTAAAGCTCCTCCTCAGTCAAGTTACAGTCACCAAAACCAGTCATATCAGTACTTGAGAGAACAGGGAAGATCAGACGATGGATACAACTGGAGAAAATATGGGCAAAAGCAAGTTAAGGGAAGTGAGAACCCTCGTAGTTACTACAAGTGCACGTACCCTAATTGCCCGACGAAGAAGAAAGTGGAGAGATCATTGGATGGTCAGATTACTGAAATAGTTTATAAAGGAAGCCACAACCATCCCAAGCCTCAGTCTATTAGAAGATCAACGTCATCGTCATCATCGACTCAATACACCACTGACCAAGAGTTGGTTTCTCGAATGGACTCTGGTACGGTTCATGAGGATTCTTCAATTTCCATGGGAGAGGATGAGTTCAATCAAAGTTCACCGTATAGTAACTCAGGAGGAGAGGAAGATGAGAACGAACCTGGAGCCAAAAGATGGTAAGTTTGATAAAATAGTTCTTGTCTTTAACCTTTATTTGTTATGTTTGATGGCCTTTTGAAGTACTTTATTTTTTAAATTTTTACAGGAGGAGACGGAATGAAAATGAAGCCATTTTAGGTGGTGATAATAGAACAGTTAGAGAACCAAGAATTGTGGTTCAAACAAGAAGTGATGTAGACATACTCGATGATGGCTACAGATGGAGGAAGTATGGACAAAAAGTAGTTAAAGGAAATCCAAATCCAAGGCAAAGATCAACGACCCTTTTAACTTTAATCTACAGTTTCAACTGTATTTTTTTCACCTTTTTAACGTATGCATTGTTCCAAACTTTCAGGAGCTACTACAAATGTACTTCTGTGGGTTGTCCTGTCAGAAAACATGTAGAGCGTGCCTCTACCGACATCAAAGCAGTGATCACCACTTACGAAGGGAAGCACAACCACGATGTGCCGGCCGCTCGAGGCGGAGGCGGCTATGTTACAAATAAGCCACCACCCACCACCACTACTACATATCATGTACCGAATTTCCTGACGAGCAATCCTGACCGTACCAGTTATCAGAATCCTGTTCAAACCACAAGGTTACCAACTCCTGGAAGGCAACTTCAGGAATATAGTTTCAGGAAGGTTAACACTACAGAGAGTTATGATTTTTCAGGTTTCGGAAAGCAAACTGGCAATTCCATGAATCAAACACAGTACTCTGATGGTGTATTCTCTGGAGCCAAGGAAGAGCCTGAGGATGACACCTTCTTCAATCAATTTCTCACTTAAAAACCAGCCCGCTTCAACAAGAAAAAGAATTAGCAACAGACCGACGGAACATAAACCTTTGCAAATTACCAACGGCCGACTCTTTCAACCCGGAATGCACGAAGTAGATCAGGTTAAACATTGTCTCATTTTTTAATTTTTTAGAAGTTTTTCAAACATTCATCCTGTAACTTAAGTGAAGAAATACAACTTCATCATTGTAAGCCGATTTTCAAGTCAAACAGATATTCAATTTCTTTTCATTTATTTTCTTTCGATTTTCAATTTACACTGCATCATTTCTTGATTGCCAAGCAACCATGGATACAAAGACAAGAGACCGAAAAGGTTGAATCAAGCATGTAAAGAATCATAAACAGAAAATTCCTGAATCAAATGTAAGATTGAGTTGATAGCTTATATCCTGAAAAAAGAGCTGAGAATGCCAGGGTCAGGAATGCAAGAAAAGCCATACTAATTGCTGCCGCTGATGTGTCTGTGAAAATATTATCAGCTTGTTCTCGCATTCTATTCGTTATGGGAACAGCTGAAGAAGCAGAAGATATCAACAGGTAGGATAAAACCTGCTTGAAATTCCAGGAAAAACAATTAGATCAGGTTAACAGCTTGAACTGAAAAGTATGACACTACATAAAAAATTACATCATGAAATTTGTTCAACGTTGAAGAGAAATAGGGTCTCATATTCATGTCAAAAGCACCCTAATTTGAATGTTGGGTTTTGAGAAGCAGAAGAGTATAAAAAGCTGAGAAAGAAGAGAAGGAAAGGTGATTTCTTCTAATGATTAGGAAGAACTACATTAAAGTTCCATGAATTAAAGACCATTTTGAATAAGAATTCATACATCAACAACAATATTAATTTAGTAAAAATCTCGATAATACGGAAAATCGGAAGAGTTCCAGTAATAAGTAGTCCTATACTCGTCTTAAAAAATATATATACACATATGCATATACATATTAAAATAAAAAATAAGAATAGACATAAAAGATAGTAAAATAAAAAAATACATATAAATAAAAATATAAAAGTATGTAATAAAACAATAAAAATAAAATAAGTTAATAAATATACAAACAAAAAATAAGAAAAGTACGTAAATAAAACAAATATACCATTATAAGAAAATATTTAGACTAAATAACTAAGAAGTAAGTACGATATTAAATATTTAAGTTAAAAATAATGAATTCATACATTAGACCATTTATGCTATAGAAAGTTGCATAATATTGAATAATCCCATTAATAAAACCCTTTTTATAATAGTAAATTAGCAATATTATTTTTGAAATTGGAGATGATAATAAATTAAGTTATATTCAAATCATAAAATAATTCATAATGAACTGATCCTGACCCAAAATTTAATTAAATTTGAGTTGAATAATCTGAAGCTAATTAAATTGAATTTAAACATTTCAAATTTTGATTAAATTGTCTTCCAAGTTAAACTTACTTAAATGGAAAATAAAATCATTTTTAAAATAAGAATTGATGAAGTACAAATATCTTTTTAATATAATTATTTAAATATTTTTAAAACTAGTTCAAATCGTTTCAATTATATTAATTTTATATATGAAGATAATAAAATTAATATAGTTTAAATGATTTGATCCAATTAAATTACTTTACTAATAAAACTTTTTTTGTAAATGTCAAAAGGTCATCATTGCTATTTAAAGAAATTTTTAGATTCAGTTTTTATTACTCTATTCTCACCCTATTTAACGACTATCTATCATCCTATTTTTTATAAGTCCTAGTTATTAGATAGATGATGTAGTTTTTATCGGTAAAATTTTTATCAGTAGAGTTTTTATCAGTAGAATTTTTCTAAGAAACTAGCCAACTGTTTAGCTGTTATTTAAAAAAAACTTTTTTTAAAGAGAGTAAACTGTTTAACAACGTAAAAGTAAAAACACTTTTAAATTTAACTATATTTTATTTTGTAATAAAAAGTATTTATGTATATAAATATTATTTAAAGCATATTAAACAATATGCAAAGTACAATATATTAATTATTATATAATTTTAAATTATATGAAACATAAATAAAAATATATCTAATCAAATCTTTTATATAGATTTTAACATAAATAAAACTAATATAAAAAATAAATATTAAAATTTATATAAAAAAGTCAAATAATATTATATAATTCTCAAAATAAATGGATGTGTTTGTGAATTGTGAAAATTATGTGTAAAACATAAAAACAAAAGGGACTAAAAATAGATTCATTAATTACTCTGAAAATTTTACCTTAAAAAGTAATTTTTTTAAAACTTCAAATTTGACCTTCTAAAAAAAGTGTTTTTACTACAAAAGATTTATATATGCTAAAAAAGTTTTTTTTTTATTTTAAAGTTAAATACTAATTTTTCTTTTAAAAATTTTTCAGTAATTATTTAACCTTAAAAAACTCAACCAAATAGGCGCTAAATGAAATTACGTTTGTCAGTTTTAATCTTCTAACCTTATTTTAATCCATCTCATCAACAAATTAATGTGATATCAGATATAACTTGTTTTATTTGGGGCTGATCTTCTGTTGCAACAATCTAATACCAACTCTTTCTTATTAGATTTAACTTTATATTTATGTGGGTCTCACGTAAATAGAAGGCTAACATATAATGAAACAAAGTACTAGATTGTTGAGTCAGAGGATTTGAGGGCTGTTTTTATTGTCTTCATGGACTCAAATATATTGACAAGATAGACCAAAGCAGGATTGGATCGGTAAAAAAGATGATCAAGTTATCGCTGCGAAATTTTCATGTTAGAGACAAAATGTCATCATTGTTATCCGATGCCAACTCATGGGAACTAGATTATTCTAGGATGTCCTATGCTCAAATCACAAGCTGTTACTCCTGTTAGACTTATTTTTTATTATTTTCAATTATTTTAAACGTATTAACTTTTCTTTCCAAAAAAAAAAAAACGTATTAACTTTGAAAACAAGACAAATTATTGTAATGTGACTTTAAATTTTATAATATTATAAGTAAAAGAGGTCGGAAACCTGATCGCCGACGAAGCCTACGGCGGTGGTAATCCGCTGATCGAACAGGCGTTGCCCGGTGTAGTGCTCGTGAGAGTGACGCGCCACCTGTGCGGCTGTATACAAAGTCGAAAGTATCGCTATGGATAGCAAGTACCTTCGTCGTCGTCATCGACATCCACAACAACACGTAAACTTAAATTAGTGAACAAGAGACCTCAGATCTCTAATTACTTTCATTTTCAACTCACCGGTACTCCTCGTACTTGTCGAAATCCTTCCAATCGCCGTGTTTGTTACTCGCCGTGATGACGAAAGCCAGCAAAGAGAACAACAGAGCAGCTCCTCGCAGAACCACTGATCCTTTCTTCAGCATATCGTCTCTCTTCCACCGTCTCAAGATCTGTCCGACGCCGGAAACCGACGTCTGTCTCGGCGCACCTCCGACAGGTGGATCCGCATCCACGATCGGCGATGAATCGACCGTTCTGTTCTGCTCCTTGTCGTCGGGATGAGACATGTTAATTTGTCATACGAAGTTGAAAACGAACTGTTTTGCTTTTGCGTGTTAAGAATTGCAGGTCTTGTTTGTCCCTGGCTCGTAGGAAGCAATTAACAGGTGGCATATCCTGATTTGTCGTCGATTAGTGACGTGGCTCGGTTCAATTGGATGGAATGAGTTAGGTTTTAATGGAGGTATTCGCATAGGATTTTTGCTTATCGGATAAGTCAGAAGTCTTGCAACCAACTTCGCCAGAAACGGTCTCGGACAAAGTGAGGGTCTTAATTTACCTAAATAATTCTAACTGACTGATCATACCAGAATTACCCGTCAACTGATCGTTCCCGACATTTAACTGTTTTTTTATACTTGTATTGTTTTTTCTTCCCTCTAATCTACTTACCATCTTTCAAAAAAATTATTCTTAAAAATATATATATAACAATTTGCAATCATATAATTTTAAAAAATAATTATTTAACTAACAAATAACACATTATGGATTATCAGGATAAACATTGTTATAACCAATAATTAAAAAAACTCAACTATTTTTGTTAATTCATCTGTAAAAATGTTGAATTGTTTAATTTTTCGATTTAATTTTTTAACTTCTGGTTTGATTTATTTTAATAACTTTTTTGTCAAAAATTAATTAATTATTAACTAATC
>JANITW010000004.1:64690235-64709709 GCA_027564335.1 Erythroxylum williamsii | reverse complement strand
TGATAATTTTTAAAATACAATAATTAAAATAAAAAAGCCACATTACATAACATATTTACCCTTGAACTAAATGTCATTTTATTCTTATATTTGAAATGACTCAGATATTATTATTATTATTAGTCCTTAACTATAATTCACTTGATTTTACTTACTATACAACCCAAATTCATCAGTTTTATTAAAAGCTTTTCAGGAGCTCTTCGTGCTAAAATGTGATTGAGGTCCACAAATCATTGAGTGGGCCTCTTCTTTGATTTTTTTATCTGAAAAGGACGAAACACGGTTAAAAATAAAACAAAGCGAAAACAAGCACTCTAGCTAACGTAGGGGTCGCCGGTAAAAATGTCCTTTTGGTCTCGAAATTTAAGCATGCAAGTAAAGTTGAAAATAGGTCAAGCCATGGCAGTCTGTGCTTGACGGCTTGAGATAGGTCAGCCTGTGACTAATAGTCGAGTTATGAATTAGGTCTAGTTGAACTATGGCTCGGTCAACCCAAACCAAAATCGGGTTGCATCGAGCCAACCTTTATTGACATTCTTGAATGCAAGATATCACTATTTTGTTTTGGCATTTGGTATATAAAATTTAGTATATATATACCAAATTTTTTTCAAAATTTTAAAATAAATTATTATATAATTCGTCTATAGTCTATCCGTTAATATAACAATTTGCATTGAAATGATTTGATAATGACTCAATCTTCTATTACAATTTTTATCTTATAATTTTTTAAATAATAAAATAAAATTTTATAATAAGTTAAGTTATTTGCATTTTTACATCAATTTTGGTTCAATCTGATTTGGTGAGGCTGGGCACCGTTGTTTGGATCCATGAACTCGATTAACTTCAGCTAGGAGATACCTACAAAATCAATAAAGGCACACGGGGGGTTGATCGCCGGCTTGCCCCTTCGATGCTTAAGTCAGTTCTTTTTCATAGGTTTTTTCTAAGAACAGAGAATATTAAGGTTCTTAAGAGTCATACCTGTATCGTGAGGAGATAATGAACTTATATAGTAAATACCTGTCATGTTTAACTCATTATCTTAGGAATGGATCGATCGACTCACACGCCATCCTAGAGTTAGATCTAAGCCTAGCACGATTGACCCAACTAAATTTCATCATAATTTTTCTCCTTTATGACTTAATACTAATTAAAAAAGATAGAGAAATATAATCCTTCCCCGGTCCGACTCAAGCCAAAAGTTTACGCTAGAGTTCTGGCTTGGCTCCAAGCTTGACTTGACCCGATTATTTATTTTTTAACTTAAAAAAGAAAACAATATCATTTGAGTTAGGTTAAGGCTTGGGTTGAAAATTTTCTTTTAAAGATTGAACCCAACTTGAAACTTTGTTAAACCAGATTGGATCGGATCAGGCCGGGTTGGAACTGGGCTTAACAAGCACCCCTACTTTTTTCTAATTTCCTCTTTTAAATCAGATATTCTACATGTTCACGTTTTTCTTGCTAGTGGGCCTTTAGGCTCTTGTGGATGTCTCCAATCATCGCCGTTTTGTACGCAAAATCTTTTACGAGATGTCCCTTGAAACGACATGTATGGAGTGTCCCACCACACAAGACACAACCCGTTTTAGCTCCATTAGGACGCCCCAGCCACTTTCCGAAGAAGAACCTTAGCTGTAGGACATGACAGGTAAGCACTTGGTAGTTGTTCATGTGAGGCCATTTAGTTGTCTTCAGCTACCAAACTAAACATTACAGAGTCTTATTAGTCCCTAATTACACAATTTTATGAGAGTTGGAATCCCCCCTTATATATAAAACTATTTAAAATTTGATGTTAGAATTTTACTTTCTGTAAAAAACTACTCGACTCAAGCGGGAATTAGTTTAAATATAAATGACTTAAAAGTATTTTCTAATAATTAAGACCCTTCTAAAATATCTTGTAGATAATAAAAAATAAAAATAAATACTTAAAATGTGAATTTGGCGTATGACAAATTGCCAATTTCCAGAAAAGGAAACAGCTGGCTGTCACCTGCCCGATTATAACGTGAATGACGTGTACTACCGGCTTATGCGACACCTGTCAAATGATGACAGAGACAACACGGAACAACTCACATGGAATAATTATCCGCTACTTTGACCACTTTCGTTTCCGTGTGGGGCTCGATCCTACGTGGCTTACTTTAATAACGGCTAGCTGTGCGCCCACAGGAAGCATGGCTACAGTAACTTCCACCGCTACCCTTTGATTAAACTTTAATCATCCCTGATATTTTATTAGATATTTTAATCAATAAATTTTATATTTTAAATAAATTAATAATTTTATTTTTAATTATTTAAAAATGTTTTTAGAGTTTATCGAACATATAATTATTGTCAAATTTCGTATTTTAGTGAAAATTTTAATAGTTCACATTGTTAAATAAATCAATAACATTAATTAAATAAATTAAATGAATATAATCATTTTAATTAATTATTTAATAAAACCTTAATTTTAACAAATAATTATCTGTAAGTGGTTGAAAGTTGTTGCCGATTTTGAGTTCAATATGGATATTCAGATTGTGATTTTGTGAGTGTGAGAGTATTATTTTGACCTCTAATTTACAATTATGTAACTTGTATTATTTTTATATTGTCTCATTTACATGTGGGTCTATCGAAAATAACATCTTTATTATGTAAGGGTAAGACTGTATACTATTAGACTTTTCCAGATCTGACTTCATTGTGAGATTTCCAATTAGATGTAATAATAACGATGATGATGATTTAATAAAATAATAAATCTATTTATTAATTAAAGAAATCCTTAAAATTATTACTATTATTTGTTGTTTATTTGAATTTATAAATTATTTATATTATTAATAAATTAATAATTATATAGTTAATTAATTGAAATGTAAGCTCACCAAATCACAGTCTCCAATAATAAAGTTAAAAGTAGTTAAGGTAGGGGCAGTAGTGGGTAATTTTTGCTAATTAGCAGTGGCAAAAGCGACATTTCAGTTCTTGCTGCACTTTCCTTTTGTTACTCGGAACCTGTCTCCTGATTTTCAGTACAGTATCTCTCTCTCAGTTATGGCCTCTTCTTCTTCTCATTCTCGCCGGTGAAAGGATCTTCAAGAAACAGCCATGCGTTCCCGTTTTGTCCTCTCAATTGTTGTCTATTTGCCAAGAAATACCCTCGTCGGAGCCAATCATACTTCCGCTCGTTTCTGCTCTCGCTGATTGCTTAAGCGACACCGTTTTAGCGTTCTCTGTCTCTCTCTGGGCTCTCAAATTCAGCTCTCTGAACGACTTGTCGTTTCCGTTTGAGGTGTAGGATAATGGGTGTGGTCCGTCTGGAGTCTGCCGCAGCGAAGCCCAGCTTTTTGAGGAACATTCTTGGGCGGGTGCTTTTGTTTGGTGTGTTAGTCATCGTTGTCCGTTTCGCTTATGTCGTGACCATCGCCGGCGAGTCTTGTACCGTCGGCGATTTCTGCTTCTTCTCTCTGCCGGAGAATTTCGGCTTCGTGATTGCCGGCGCTGGCAATGCGGCTTCGACGGCGAACAAAGCCGTACGCGTCGCGAACGCCGGTCCCACGCGTGCCGATCTCTACACCAGTAAAGATTGGATCAAGGCCGCTCATTTCTACTCGGCGAGATTTCAAGATCTGATATCTGACGGTTTCTTATCGCCGAATTCGAAGACTCTGTGTGTGGAGACGCCGATTGGACAGGAGGTGTTTGCTTTGAAAGAGATAGGCGTTAAGGACTCTAGAGGGATTTACAAGAAAGCATCGAAGCCGCTGGTTATTTCAGCTAAAGGTAATCGAATACCGTTCGATGATGAGACTTTTGACTTTGTTTTCTCTCGCGATGGAGGGCTCGACAAAGTATCTAGACCGTTGGATTTGGCATCGGAGATCGTACGGACGCTGAAACCTGAAGGTTTTCTTGTGGTCCACACGAGAGCAGCTAAAGATACTTACAGTTTTAATTCATTTCTTGGTTTGTTCAATTCTTGCAAGTTGATTAGATCGCGTCACATAGACGATTATGATTCTTTAATGCCTTCGCTTAGAGAAATAGTTTTGCAAAAAAAGATCCAATTTTTTGGCCACCGTATGGAAGAAGAAGAAGAAGCAATCGATGGAAATTCGATGAATAAGTGCTCTGTTCCGGGCTACAAACGGGAATTGGTCCGGAAAGCTGAGCCATTGATAATGGAGGAGCCATTGAAGCCGTGGATTACTTTGAAGAGGAACATACGGAAGGTTAAGTACTTGCCATCAATGGCTGATATAAGCTTTAGGAATAGATATGTATACGTTGATGTTGGAGCTAGGAGTTACGGGTCTAGTATAGGGAGTTGGTTCAGGAAGCAATACCCGAAACAGAACAGGACTTTCGACGTTTATGCGATTGAGGCTGATCGAATTTTTCACGAGGAGTACAAGTTGAAGAAAAGCGTGAAATTGTTGCCTTACGCAGCTTGGGTGAGGAATGAGACATTGTCACTTGAAATTCACCGAGACCCAGGTCAGGATGTTCACGATAAAGGGAGAGGAATGGGGAGGATTCGGCCGGTGGTGAAGTTGTCATCATCATCATCGGCTGACCTGGGATTCGAGGGAGAGGTGGATGAGATTCATGGGTTTGATTTTGCAGACTGGTTGAAAAGGACAGTCAGTGAGAAGGACTTTGTAGTGATGAAGATGGATGTGGAAGGAACTGAATTCGACTTGATACCGAGGCTGTTCGAAACTGGAGCAATATGCTTGATCGATGAACTGTTTCTCGAATGCCATTACAATCGGTGGCAAAGGTGTTGTCCTGGGGAAAGGAGTTCCAAGTATGAGCATACTTATGGTGAATGCATGGACCTGTTTACTTCTCTTAGAGAGAGTGGAGTTCTTGTTCATCAATGGTGGTGATGGGTAGCAAATTGGGTTCATCTCCTTGTAACATTTAGACCCTTTTTCCACTTGTTTCTTAGCTTTCAAACAATAGATGCTTTAGTTTTATCCCCATTTCCAAGAATCTATTTTTTTCCTTCAACATTTGGAACAATTTTTGTATGCAGTTTTATTTTCTAGCAAGAACTGTTGCTGCAAATGCAAGTTCTGCTTGATTAGTCTCTTGTTAATCGTTTTCAGCTTTTTCTTTTGTTTCTCTAATCTCCTTAGTTCTGGTGCGTGAAATGTCATAGGACTGGCAAGTGTGATGATCTTTTGTCTTTATGTTGTGAATTGGTTCGAAGTTCCATTTCTAGCTTCATATATGTTACGTACCAAACTCTTCCGATCAACTATCTAATTCGCCGGAAAGGATCAATTAGGCGTTTTGAAAGCTGCTTTTCTGCTTGTTACGTACCGAACTGTTCCTATCGGCGATATAATTCGCCGGAAAGGATCAACCGATCAATTAGGAATTTTGAAAGCTGCTTTTCTGCTTGTTACGTACCAAACTGTTCCAACTGACTATCTAATTCTCCGGATCGATCCATACTTTGAGAGATGCTTTTCTGCTTTTGACTCTCCCCCAAGTATTTACCAAATGCATACCAAGAATCAATCATATCGGTGGAACCTGCAGTACGTGTTACGATTCAATCATGTTGGGTATTACCACTCGACGGAAACAATCATCCCTCCATGTTTGGTAGTATTAATGAGTGCATGATGATATTTTCCAGTGATATTATAAGGGAAATAATGGTTGTAATTTCTAAAAGGAGCCAGACACCATGTTCTTCCTTATAGTAACATGTTTTGAAGGATGAAGTTTGCATGTGTCGGGCAGACATAAAGATGA
The DNA here is from genome assembly GCA_027564335.1 of Erythroxylum williamsii. Classification (NCBI taxonomy): domain Eukaryota; kingdom Viridiplantae; phylum Streptophyta; class Magnoliopsida; order Malpighiales; family Erythroxylaceae; genus Erythroxylum; species Erythroxylum williamsii. The sequence continues at coordinate 64,703,916 of JANITW010000004.1, read as the reverse complement.
AATGAGTCGAAACTTTCCGAGGATGAAGATTTTGAAGACACCAAAAGTACATGTGATACTAAATCATCTGTTGGATTTCTTAACTATAATTAGATTATGTTACCTGTCAATTATCTTGTGGGATGTATCTTCCTCGATCTAAGAGGTTGCAAGATGGTACACTAGATAGGGTAATGGATATTTTAGATGAGTGACCTTGTTTTAGTCATATCTAGTTTTGTACTGCCTTATGAAAAATAGGTTCTAACTGCCAAAGATACGATGATAGGCTAGGCGTCTGTTGGGAAATCCTAAAATATTTTGTTAAGGTTTTCATTGTTCCTTCCCACTTTCCTGGAACACAACATCACCACCTTTAACCCAAGTTTTGTGTCTTCATTATCCTTCGTGTTTTTCCAGGAAACTTGGAAGGTAACACCCCAATTTTAGTGGGTCTGGTTTGGTTTCTTCTTTTGTGTAGGTAGACATTCGTGGGGCTCAAGACATGGGCGCCTGCTGTAGTAAAGATCTGGTTTACAATGAAGGGGTTGTGCCCGCTGCTACAGAAGAGAAAAACCACGAGGTGATTTATGAGGAAGATGACCTGATCGTTGCAGATTTTGGTGCTCGTGTTAGACTCCATGGATCTTCTAGGTACATTTCAATGTATAGCCAACAAGGAAGAAAAGGGGTTAACCAAGATGCAATGACAGTTTGGGAGGTAATGTTCATCATTGATTTGATTTCATATCAATCAGATAGGTTCATGTTAATATGTTTCTTAGACTTTGTTTGCACGTTGCATTCCCTTTCCTGTTTTGTATCTTGTGATTGACACGGTGATGCTCTTCTGTTGGATTATAGCTCTCTAGAATGTGAATGAAATTCCAAGACTCAATCTTTATCTGTTAAGATTTATTGGTTCCTATATTGAAGTTGTAATTCAGGTTTATTCGGAAGATTCATCTTTTCCTCTTATCTGTTCAATTCAACTTGTTTCCCCCCAGTTTTTCTGCACAATTTTGATTTGACAGTTCCATGTTTCTTCTCGGATAATAGTTGTATGTTCTCATGCTTCAGCACATTTTGATAATTGATTCAAACAATGTGATGAATTATGGCTGAACTTTGCAAAACTTGATTCAGGAGTTTGCTGGTGTCAAAGACACCTTCTTTTGCGGAGTGTTTGACGGGCACGGTCCCTATGGTCACAAGGTTGCGCGCTATGTACGTGATACTTTGCCATCAAAACTTTCCATGGCAACCAAACTGTCAGATGCTATTAGCTTCAAGTATAACAACGTTGACATTCACGAAAACGATAATGATGAGGCCCGCGACAACAGTAATAATGAACGTGTGCCTCTTTTATCATCATGGGAGGCTGATGTTGTAAGATCCTTTAAGGAAATGGATCAAGAACTTAGTCTCGATGCCAGCGTTGATAGTTTCTGCAGTGGTTCTACTGCTGTAACTATTGTTAAACAGGTAGATTTCATCATCATGAGATTATCCATTTCAATAAGTAGAGGGAGTGGTCCATTTTGATTTTACACTTCATGTTCTTATTTCCAGGGAAACCACCTGATGATAGCAAACTTGGGTGATTCTCGTGCTATTCTATGTACTAGGGACAGCAGAAACCAGCTCATTCCTGTGCAACTTACTGTAGATTTGAAACCGAATCTCGCAAGTCAGTTGTCTTCTCATTGTCGAATGAATGTATAGCTTAGATCACTCTCAGCCATTGTTTACACATTTTCCATTACTCAGGTGAAGCTGAAAGAATCAGGAATTGCAATGGTAGAATATTTGCATTGGATGAAGAACCACAGGTGTTCCGAATTTGGATGCCTGATGAAGATTGTCCAGGTCTAGCAATGGCAAGGGCTTTTGGAGATTTTTGCCTGAAAGAATACGGCCTCATCTCGGTTCCAGAAGTTTCATATAGAAGCATTACAAACAGAGATGAATTCGTTGTTATGGCGACTGATGGAGTAAGCAGATTTCCATTTCTCAAGAGAACTGTTTTGAGAAATTACAAAAAGATGACTTACTAATATATGCCATTTCATAAGTCCATACTTTATTTTCTTGTTTTGTAGATATGGGATGTTCTATCAAACAACGACGTCATAAAGATAGTTGCTTCTGCAAGACAGCGATCGATGGCTGCTAAAATGTTGGTTAAGCACGCCGTCCGGGCGTGGAGAAATAGATATCCCGGAAGTAAGGTTGATGATTGTGCAGTGGTCTGCTTGTTCCTTAAAAACAGAACTGTGTTGCCAAGATCCTTCTCTGAAGTGAGCCGTGTAAGTGCAAACCACACTGAGGTTCCAGAAAACTCTGACGTGAGCGGGGTCAGTGTAAATCGCTCGGAGATCGCAGCTGTTCCTCAGAAGTATAGACCTGTAAAAGGTGAAGCAGCCTGTAAACCAGCAGATTTCAGGAGCCCTGAAGACACAATAGAAGAGGGCGGCTCTTTTGAAGGAGTAGGTAGAGTAAATTCATCACTGAAGTTTCCCCGATTGGCCGACGGTTTGAGTAGGAGAAAATCTATAAAGACTTATCAATCTGTTGAAGCTTGAAGGTGAATATCTTTCTGCTAACTACAAGCTTGTATCAAAGCAAATTACACCGCTGAGTCTATGAATTGTACATATACAGAAACTTGCCTGATCAATCCCTTCATCTGAAGTATGAATCAGAACACACATCTGCCAGATTTTTGTGTTCCTTTTTAGTTTCTTATCTTCTTTGTACCGAAATGTACACTCATCTTGAGAGGATTTAGTTACTGTCAGGAACAGGTTTTCTTTTTTGCAAGATGCTTATCCATTGTCAATTCTCAAACTCCTTTGAAGCTGCTGTCTTTTTCTCTTTATCATCAAATCTTAAGCTCCTTTGAACAGATAAATTTCAGAGTAGGCTGTCTTTTGCAAACTTCTGTACATTGAATACGATCTTCAAGGGCATCAAGTCCAGAAAGTTGTGATGTATTATCGATTAGTGAATCAAAAATTGAAAACCATTTTCAGATCATTTTATTCTAATCAATATTGGGCAAATCAAGAGTTTTTAAATATTGCAAGTGGCTTGCACAATGAAATTAGTAGGGCTGATCGTAGCAGTAAAGCATCTCTGAATTAATATCAAAAGCTCAGTATTTGCCTATGGCAGGATTGAATGACGAATCATACAGAAGATTCCAATGTCTTTATAGCGCAACTCCGGTTTTACCACAAAAAAGTAAAAGAAAAAGATAAGCTGATACAGAAACAAGAAACAGGAAGCAAGCAAACATTGATGAACTGATCAGGATTATGATCTACTACTACTTTATGACAAGAAGCTATATATTTGCATAAATATCTTTTCAAATGGAGATTGAGGAAAAACTAGAACGGTAGTTCATAAACCATCAGCTAGACTTCTCAGAACTTGAAATCTGAAGAACGTATACTGTTTTTTTTTTTACTAATCCAAGTTAGACAGCAGTCGATTTACGGACAATGAATCGGTAAGCGGCGACCTTTTTCCTCCGGGAAGCTGTATTATCCACAGAGATAACCATCTTGCCTGGTTCTCTTGCAGTAAACGAATTGTGAACTGCTCCATCTGATGGAGTCATCTTCCTCATCTTCTCCACAACTATGGTATAGCTATCTTCTGCACTTGGCACAAACTCTGCACTGTACTCCAAGTCCCAACCTCCCACCACAATGTCCCATGTAATTGTAGAACCAGCCTAGTAATAAACTTGCAAATTTAGTGGCTAAATGACTATATAAATTTAACCGAGAGAGCATAGGAGTGTTTAACCTCAATTCCTTCAATTTGAATGTTGACTTTCTCTTCTCCTCTGACAGTGAATTCAGAAGCTGGTTTTGGTGGGACATGCTGCATATTTCTCAGACCACCATACTGAACAGGAATTTCTTCAGGACTTATATATCTGTCAGAATACAAAAACTCATAATCGGTAGACAAGTAATCATAGAAGATCTTATAATTAAGCTTAGCAAGTGATAGAAAAAGTATTCTTGCAAGTGATTAGTCATGTTGAGAAAGTATATGCAGCAAAAAAGAACTAATTTGCTGCTAACTAAAGAGATAAGAGGAAGTGAAGTGCTCACTTGTACAGTGTCTCTGCAACACTTCCTTCCCTGGAGATCACGAACTTGTTCTTAGTTCTCTGAGTCAAAAATGGACTGAACATGGAGTACAACACACTAAAATACCAGGGAACATTGATGAAAATCTACAGATTTAGACACAAGAAATTGATAAGGAATGAAGAAGAAAACAAAGAAAAACAAAAAATTAGTAAGAATCAATACATAAAGATCACCTTACGAGCTACCATTTCTGGGTAATTGTCTTGAAACAAAGAGATGATATGATTAGAAGCGACCCTAAGCTCTCTCTTAGGCATGTCTTTAAGATCAATCACTTGAACAATCGAATTAACACCGCCAGGCTTGAAATGAAGAAGCTTGATCCCTCTCTCAAGAACCTGAACTCTCCATCTCAGAAACTTCTTCAACTTCTGATCATCTCCAAGTATTAAATCGTACACTTCCTTCTCCCTGAAAACCCCATAACCATTGTAACACACAGGGCGTCCTTCTCTGTCACAACCATGCATGTAAGCTACAACACCTTCAAGTTCCTTAAACCCTAAATCCTCTTCAAGAATGTCTTCTGCTCCAAATTCTTTCCTCCAAACCAAACACTTATCCAACATCTTATGCGCGTCAGTGACTCTGAAGTCTCTTGCCCTGAGAAACTTCAAGAGTATAACGTTAGCTTTTTCGTCCCCGCCCAGAAGATGAACGCCCCACATTGAGCAATCCTCCACTGACCCATTAGAGCTCGAGAGCTTAGCTTTAAGATCCTGAAGTGCTTTTCTCTCAGAGGACTTGAGATGGGAGATGACATACGTGTCCTCTTTAAAAGATGGAGTGTGAAATGCTGCAGCCTCCATTAATGTGGTGACCAAGCTTTTCTTGTATGGCACTGGAGAAGCCTCTAGTGAATGGTCTTCAAGTGGGGTTTGCTGGAGAGACATTGATGACGAAGCTTCCATGAATGGAGCTTACAAAGCTATACTTAAGTGACGAAGACGAAGAAAACAGAACAGAGATGATGCCGCGTTATTGGTTTGAACTTCGAATTCAGAGAGAAGCAGCTCAAAGATAAACAAAAGAAAAAGATCAAATTTTTTTCCAATGTATGCTCTGTCAACCTCACTCTGTCAGCAGAGAGTCAAGACGGATCGGATTTATAATCTTTTTAAATGAATTGAATTCGATATGAGACTGATTGAACTTCAAAGTTCATTTAAATTTTTGAATCAGACAGCAATTTCAAACTCAAATTCGAATCTTGTCTGGCACAATCCGGGCCTAATGCCAAGAACTTATCTCTCACAGCAGTAAGAACTTGGAAAGATTATGTAAAAGTCAATGTGTTTACATTTAACCCCTTACTGCAGAAGTCAGACAGCTGCAATTATTTCTTCTTTTCACATTTGCTCAGTCTTTACCTGCAAAGAAGTTTCTAGCATACAGTTTATTCCGAATCGTCAATGTGACATACATATACATTTTGTTCTGCACATTGTCGAAATATAATTGTGACAGATACTCCAACATTTCAACTCAGCTACGACAAGAATACACGACAGAATGGAGAACAGAAATGAAGCATGAGTTTAAGACGGAAATGTCGGAGAGACAAGTGAAGGAGTTCGCGATGTTTCTACATCAGACAATGATGGCTCAGCACACATACTCACACTCGCGTGATTCGTAAGTATTAAGTAGTCAGAAGCTAAATAAACACAAGGTGTAGTCGATTCACATGTCCGAAGGGATTATATCAAAGCACAACCGTTTTACATTAAATCAGTGGCCACAACCGTTTTACATTAAATCAGTGGCTACACGCACAAAGCAGCAGTAGAGTCAGAAGCAACTTAAAAGAGAGCCTCAACACGTTCAAAACGCACAGGATAAGGAGTTTATTAAACACTCACGTGGAGTGCACATGATGATGGTTTGATTCAAGCTACCACACCCGAAGTTCATCTTCCTATTCCTTCAGATATGAAATGCAAGACAGAGGCTTCAGATACAGAACATATACATCACACGGAAAAGTCAGTCTTCAATTGTTCATTGTATTCAGTAGTGAGAGTTAGAAAATGAGAGAGGAAAAATAGTCAGAGAGTGCTAGAGTACTGACCTTAGATACCGAAGAGTTTGGAGACTTTTTTGCAGGTGTTCAAGTAGAACATTTAATCTCTGTATTATCTTCTTCTGTACTTCTTCACATAGTGAATTGTTTCATCACCATAGGTGGAAACTTTGGATGTAGATATTTCTTGACTATCGAACCAAGTAAAACTTTTGTCTTCTTTAATTTTTCTACAAGTTTACATCTGCAAAATAACCAAAATTTTCAAGTTTTTTTTTTTCAAAGAATAGCATATTCAAGTTTCTGTATTAAAGAATAACAAGAAATCAATAGAAAAACTGACAAAAAGTGGTATCAAAGCATCAAGATCTCTTGAGACAATTCTTGGACACTTTAAGCAGTAAAGATTCATTAAGTTTCATCAAAAAAGTCAATAAGTCAAAGTCTTTAGATTCTTTATTTGACAGCAAGCATGGCAGGCAAAGAAATTGATGTTTTTTCTGGTAAAGAAGACTTAACCATCTGGAAACTCCAGATGCAAGCTCTTCTTGAATCTTATGATTGTTATGGTGCAATAGATGATGAATATGACCTTGAAACTGACCCTATAAAGAAGTTGAAAATACAAAGACTTGTACATTGAAAAGTGCAGAATTGCAACACTGCACAGAAACTTTGGGTGAAATTAGATGAGCTGTATGCCAACAAGATGAAACTTCTCTATAACCTTGCAAACTACAAAATGAATACTTCAGTATCCTTAGATGATAACTTAGATTATTTCTTCAAGCTAGTACAAGATTTAGAAGTTATAGATGAGAAAATAAGTAAGGAACATCAAGTTGTAGTAATCCTAAAGGTATTACCTTCTGAATTTAATGCATTCAAGAAGGTAATTAAGCATGCTAGTGGAGAATCACTCACTGTAAAAAGGGTTTTAGATTCTCTTATGGAAGAAATAGTTGAAGTGAATCCATTTAAAAAGGAGGCTGAAGTGATGTTTGTAGAGAATAATTATGAAAAGAAGTCTCATAAGAAAAACAACAAGAAAGGAAAGTGGAAGAAGGGAAGTGGGAAAGAAAAACACCCAAAGGAAGGTGAAAATATAAAGAAGAAAAAAGGAAAAGCTAAGACATGCTTCTACTGTAATAAGGTGAGACATTTTGCAAGGGATTGTAGGAAAAATAAGAAGTACAAGACAGCTGAAAGTGGAATTTCAGATAATGTTGAAAATTCTGAAGATTCTAGTGAAGATGAAATATTAGCTGTAACTGAGGATTGTGAGGACATTAGTAAAGAGTGGATATTTGACTTAAGGTGCACTATGCATGTCACTCCTCATAGGGATCGGTTCATTACATTTGAACCAGTCACTGCTAAGGATAAAATGGCAGATTCTGGGCAGCAAAGGTTAGAGGGCATAGGAAGTGTTCCCATCAACATGTTTGATGGAAAAAGAAGGATCCTAAGTAATGTCAAATTTGTGCCTAGAATAAGGAGAAATATGATCTCAGAAGGCTTGTTTGATAAACAAGGCTTTCATATCAGATCTAAAGATAGACTTAAAGAAATCTTAAGGGATGGAAGAGTTATCATTAGAGGAGTGGAGAGGGGTGGTCTATACTATGTAATAGGCACAATTGAAATTAATCAAATTTCAGAAAGTACAAACCTTGAACCAACCAAGCAATGACATGCTAGGTTGGGTCATGCAGGCAACAAAAGCCTACTCCATCTCTCTAGGCAAGGTCTTATACCTAAAAAGAACCTACAAAAGTTAGATTTTTGCGAATCATGTGTGCTAGGTAAGCATCACAGGTTAGCATTCCAAAAGGGAGCTAAGAGAGTCACAGAAATCATGGAATATGCTCACAGTGATCTCTAGGGGCCAGCTTAAGTCCTCACAACAAGAGAGGATGTGTATTTTATGTCCATAATTGATAACAAATCTAGGAAATGTTGGGTTTACCCTATGAAGAGGAAGGATGAAGCTTTAGAGATTTTCATAAGGTGGCACACTCTTATGGAAAATCAAATTGGGAGAAAACTAAAATGCCTAAGGACTAATAATAGGCTGAAGTATTGCAATAAGGAATTTGAGGAATACTGTAGCAAAAATAGATTCTTAGGCATAAGACTGTTAGAGCTACTCCACAGTAAAATGGAGTAGCTGAAAGATTGAATAGAACTCTCCTAGAAAAGACTAGGTGCATGCTCCTCTCATTGGGTTACTCACATTCTCTTTGAGGAGAAACAATTAGGACAATAGCTTATTTAATTAATAGGCTGCCAACCTCAACTAATGAGTATAAAACTCCTCAGGAAATTTGAAGTGGAAAGAAGCCTAGACTATTACACCTTAGAACTTTTGGATGTGCAGTCTATGCACATCAGAAAGAGGGGAAATTAGAGCCTAAAGCAGTCAATGAAGTGTTTCTAGGTTATCCAGAAGGTGTAAAGGGCTATAAACTATTTCTACTTCAAAAGGGAGCCTATAAAACAATCATTAGCAGAGATGTCATCTTTAAAGAAGATGAATTCCCTCTACTGAACAAGAATTCACAAAATTATGACATCTTAAGTGAAATTCTGGGGCAATTGGGGGCATCAAATCGATCATCCCATTTTTATGTACCACCAGAACCTGAAGAAGGTGGTGCTACACAATCAGAAACTGTGGAGCCTCCAGAAGGCATAGCACAGTATGAAGAAAAGAGGGAAGAAGCAGAAGGTGAGGGAGAAACCTTAAACCCACCTTCAGATGACATTCAAGAGAACCTACAAGACTACCAACTCACAAGGGATAGGCAACCAAGAATCAAAATACCTAACAGAAGGTATACTGAACTAGACATGTTGAATTAGCATGTTTCATGGCTAAAAATGTAGAAAATAAAACTCCAGAAACCTATGATGAAGCCATGAGAAGCAAGGATGCTAAAAATTGGAAAAAAGCTTGTGAGAAGGATTATCCTTCATTAATGAAGAATAACATTTGAACTTTAGTTCCTAGACCTTACAAAGCCAAATTAATTGAGAATAAGTGTCTGTTTAAATTGAAAGAAGGGGTAACAGAAGCATAACCTAGAATTTATAAGGCTAGGCTTGTAGCTAAGGGATTTAGGCAAAAGGAAAGAATAGACTACAAGGAGATATTCAAGAATAGACTACAAGGAGATATTCTCTCCAGTAGTTAAATTCAAGACAATTAGGCTTATTTTAGTTCTAGCAACGTTATATGATTGGGAAATCTATCAAATGGATATTAAGACAGCTTTCCTATATGGAAAGCTAGATGAGACTGTATATATGAAGCAAGCAATCGATTTTGAGGACAAAAATAAGCTGGACCATGCTTGCCTATTGCAAAAATCCCTATATGGGCTCAAGCAAGCCCCTAGACAATGGAACAAAAAGTTCCATGAGGACGCTGCTAGCATGAACTTCATTAGAAGCTCATTTGATTACTGCCTATATTACAAGGATCTAGGAATGACTAAAGCAGTGTATATGTTAGTCTATGTAGATGATCTTATCATCACAGGGAAGGACTTGAATATAATTCAAGAGGTTAAGGCTGAACTGTGCTCACATTTTGAAATGAAAGACCTAGGGGAAGCATAGAAGCTCTTAGGAATGCAGATTATTAGAAAGATGAGGGAAGGAAAGTTGTGGCTTGTCCAAAGAAACTACATCCGAAAGATCCTAGCCCAATTTAATATGGAGCAAGCCAAACCTACTTCAGTACCTTTAGGTTCACACTTGCAGATGGTTTCTGACAAGTGTCCTAAGACAGAAGAAGAAAAGAAGGCAATGGCTCACTACCCCTTTGATGTAGGTGTTGGAAGTCTGATGTACCTTATGCTATGCACAAGGCCTGATCTAGCCTATGCTATTAGTATCCTAAGTAAATTCATGGCCAATCTAGGTTTAGAACACTGTCAAGGGCTCAAGAATGTTCTCAGATATATATCTGAAACATTGAACTATGGTTTATGTTTTTCTAAAACAGAACTAACAAAATGAAAACATTTGTCTTTATGTGGTTATGTGGATGCAGACTGTGCAGTAGACAAGGACTCAAGAAAGTCAATTTCAGCATATATTTTCACACTGTCAGCAAACACAATCAGCTGGAAATCACAGCAGCAAATAGTTGTAAGCCTATCTACCACAGAAGCAGAATATTATGCAATTACTGAAGGAGTAAAGGAGCTTGCATGGCTATCAGGAATACTTAGAGAAATCTACACAGACATCACAACACCAATTTTATACACGGACAGTCAGAGTGCCTAGTACCTGAGTCGTGATCCAATCCTCCATGAGAGATCAAAGCATATTGATGTGTGTTTGCATTTCATCAGAGATCAAATCTTCAAAGGAACCTTCAATCTAGAAAAAAATACAAGGTGAGAAAAATCCATCTGATTTCAGTACAAAAATTCTAACACAAAAGAAGTTTAATTTTTGCAGGGACTACCTACAGATCGAGGAAGCCCTACGATTCTGAAGCCAGTGTTGACAGATCTCACAAAGGGGTAGAAATTAGGGTTTCGGGATTTGGGGGTTTTTCGGATTTGGGGATTTTCTCTTAGGGTTTTTTCATTTTCAGCTAAGATAGGTGACATAGAAAAACACATGAAATCAAAGCTGATTTCATAAGATCTCACTAATGTCTGGAAAACTAGGGTTTCTGGGTTTTTACTCACTCTCAGATTTGAGTCCTGAGCACAGATAAATGGAGAAGGAGGGTAAGATGTGATGACAATCACGTTAATCTCCATTAATCTATACCTAGAATCAACATGAACGCAAGAAGAATAGAAGACAAGAAGAAGTGTAGTGTGTGAAGTTGTCTGAAGCACATGTCAAAGACAGAAGATGGAGTAACATTCTAGAAAAAAACACTTTAGCTGAAGTCAAAAGGTTAAATGACTTAAGTCACTCCCACGTGGTTGTCTATTAAAATCAGAAGCAACTCAACTAAAGTACTGTCGTTTCATTTATCACTCAAGTTCAAGATATTACAAAACACACAACTTAAGGAGTTAATTAAACACTCACGTGGAGTGCACATGATGATGGTTTGATTCAAGCCACACACCACCGAAGACCATCTTCTTCATTCCTTCAGATATAAAAGGCAAGGCAGAGGCTTCAGACACAACACAACATATATAGAAAATTCTGTCTTCAATTTACTTTGTAATTTTCTATCTTTGAGAGTGAAAAATTAGTGTGAAGGAAAAAGATCAAAGAGTGCTAGAGTACCAACCTGTTTTGGGTACTGGTGAGTTTGTGAGGCTCTTGTTGCAGGCGTTCAAAGAACACTCAAATCTTTGTATCTTCATCTCCATTTTTTTTCTGCTTTAGTGAAATTTCTTACACCACTATCAAGTGAGAACCTTGGACGTAGGTAGTTTTGTGCTATCGAGCAAAGTAAAAATTGTGTCTCCTTTATTTTTCTTGCAATTGTGTTTTCCGCAAAATTGTCAAAGTTTATCAGTCTTGGTTAGTAAAGAAGATAACAGGAAATTAAATAAGTAGAAAACCCAACAAGTTCAGTGGGTAAGAACTCAGACCAAGTCTATGGCCTCGCTCTCTGTAGAGGAGACATCAAAGAAAAGGATTGCCAGGCTTGTCTAGAGACCGCAGCGGGGGAGATTCATCAACGACGTGCTCAAAGCAAAGCAGCAATAATTTGGCATAATATTTGTATGTTGAAGTATTCGAACAAAATCTTTTTTGGAGTTATAGATCACCGTAACTTCTTCTACCAATGCAACCCCGAAGGTGTAACAGTTCGTCCAGGATTTTTTATAAGAATGAGACGGAAGTTGTTTCGCCGACTGGCCAAAGAAGCTCAAAACAGTCGTGACCTCTTCGCCGTGGGAGACATTGGAGTAGGAAACGAGAAGATTTATGGGTTAGTGGAGTGCATTCACGGTGCTGGTTGCAGGAGATGTATCATAAAAGCAAGTCCTTCACTTGGAGCTTATTGCCATGCTAAGAAAGGTGCGAAGTTTTACTCCGGAAGTTGCAATGTCAGGTTTGAGATGTACCCTTTTGTTGAATAACATTTCATGACTTGGAAACATAAAACGAAAGAAATCAGTACGGTTTTATTACTCTGCAAACTTCACTCCGGATCATTCATGTGTATACTACTGATTATAAAATGTCTTAACAAATATTACCTGATGTAAGCAAAGCCTTCTCCAGTTTCTTATAAACCAAAAAACAAAGAGTGCTGATGTGGGACAAATATTTCATGACCATTTTTAAAGTCCGGAACTGTCTCAGTGAGCTTAAGCAGAATCACCTTTTCTATTGCCATTATGTAAATGTTAGTCGTAGGTAACATTATATGGATATTGTTATAGTCTCTATTAGTAGTCCACAATATCATGTGATGGGTGGGGTAGGTCATATGTTATGAATTAGCACTGGCAATTTGGACGTATGTACTCTTTGAACTCGTTTATCAATTCAAACTGTTCCAATACTATTGAATAACCAATTAAAAAGAGATTAAATTTTGAATAACATATTGTGCACAAGCCTACATTAAGAATCTCATTTAAGATAATATTTTTAAAGTTCACCAAATATATTGATTACTTTGTCATAATCATATTTCAAATTTAAAATTATCATTACATTACTTTAAATCAACTTCCATGTTGTTTTATATTGACTACAATTTCAATTTATTTATTATGATTTTTTACTCACCATTTTTAACTAGTCAAACAAAGACTAAATTGTTTATTTATTAAATATCAAGAATCTAATTGAAATTTCAAAAACATCAAAAAGTATAATGTCTACAAATTTACATATTGAGGGTTCATTTTGAACCTTGGGCCTAATATATAGAACTATCTTCAAGTAGTGGACCGTTTATGGATCAGTAGAAGGCTCAAATGCTTAAACAAGCTGAATATGGACATAGATAAGCCGGACAGGATGGAAAGGACGAAAGTCCGGCCCCTCCAACTCTATCTGTATTTATAGTACGCAATCTCCATGTCTACATCCAGGACCTACCTTTGAGGGGGGAGGCGTCGAAATCATTTCGTGTTAAACTCGGTTGACCACAACCAATTTCGTGAACGCAACTCGCAAACTCCATAAAGAACTCGTTAGATTTAAAGAAAGAGACGACAGCTGCTTTCCGGCAGCTCCTCACGGGTGCCGACCGGTACGGAGTAGTTCAGAAAATTCTGTCAAGAGATATAGGTTGCTTAGATCAATCTTAAGATAAGTGAAACTAATTCAAAAGCCAATTCTTCTTTGTTACTTAATCAATCTTGAGCAAGTGAAGACACGTGAAACTAAGGACTCGTTTGGTTCCACTTCTATTTTTCTGTTGTTGTTTTTAGTTTCTGTTTTATGTTTTTGGTTTCTGTTTTTTTCCTTACAAAATCTGTTTAGTTGAGATTTCTAATCAACTTATTATTATCATTATCATTATTATTATTATTATTATTATTAT
>JANITW010000004.1:64665304-64676320 GCA_027564335.1 Erythroxylum williamsii | reverse complement strand
GAATTCCAAAAAGCAATAAATGCACATTTATAACACAATTGAAAACATTTAACATTTTTAATTTTAAAGAAACATTAATGGCTTCTTTCTTAGTCATAAAAATGAAACCCACCTTAATAACTCCTTGCTTTAAGCATGCTCAAGATGCCTCTCCTCTTGTTCCACTTGCCTCCCTTGATTTTCTTCACATTTACAAAAAAATCCCAAATCAAAAAGAGTTTAAATTGGAAAACCCAAAAAATAAATGCATGAAATTGATCCTAGAACACTCATACCCATGCATTTCCTAAGCTCTTTGAACCAAAAACCCTTCAAAACTCCAAAAGATTTAAAATCAACTTACCTTGAATCTTCTCCAAACAATTTGTTCCTTGGCTTCTATGGAAGCTCTAATCTTCCTCTTTCTTTTTCCTTCTTGAATAACTCTCAAAATCACTCTTTAAAGCAAAGAAAAATTAAAACCTAGATTGTTCTTCTTCCTTCTCTTCTTTCTCCTTTCCACCGAAACACCCCCTTCTTCTTCTTCTAATTTTCGTTTTTCATCTCTCAAATTCAAAACAAGTATTCTTTTCTTTCTTTCTTTCTTTTAATGAAGCTAAAAATGACCAATTTGCCCTTACTTCTAAGCTTTACAACTTTACAACTCAAGTGGTCTTCCTAAACTACCCCTCATACACAGGTTACCACCTTAACACTTTAATTCAATTTACCTACTTCATATAATCTTACTCATATTAACAAACTAATTAATCCCAACATAATTAAACTACTAACACTCCAAAATTAATCTAATCATTCTTATTCATTAAAAAAAATTCAGGGCCAACAGTAACAATTCCAGAGTTGCTATACAAGGAAGACGACCCCTCATCCTACATGAAGTATTATTTGCTACACAGATTTGTGTTGATATTGGTTAGACTTGGTTTCAATGTAAATTTCCACAGTGGTGGAATAGATTTGTATCTTATATCTATTTATTATGGTCATAGTTTTTTATGTGATGGTTTTATTATCTGGATGTGTTAAAGGAAAATAATAATATTAGTTATTCATTATTTACATCTAGTAATTCCAATAATAAAGCAACTTTATGGAATGCTAGACTATGTCATATTGTTCAAAATCGAATTAGTCGATTAGCTAAAGAAGGGCTTTTAGGTAATCTAAGACAAGTAAATCAACCTACATGTGAGCATTTTGAAAGAGGACACGAACTTTATATCCATTAAAATTAATTCATTCTGACATCTGTGGTCCAATGAATGTAAGGCTACATGTGAGGTAATTTATTTCATCACCTTCGTAGATGACTATACTCGATATGGTAATGTTTATTTGATTTTTCATAAATCGAAAGCATTTGATTATTTCATAAAACATATAAACTTGGTTGAGAATCAATTAGATAAGAAAATAAAATAATTACGAACTAATCATGAACAAGAATACTTGTCAGAAAAGTTCAAGGTTTTATGTGATGAGAAAGGAAAAGAAAGGCAATTAACAATTCCTATAACTCCACAACAAAATAGCGTCGTTGAAAGACAAACTATGACACTATTAGAAATGATTAGGTCTATGGTGGTCCAAACAAATTTACCAATCACTTTTTGGGATGATCCATTGCTAGTAATCACCTATGTACTTAATCTTGTGCCTATGAAATCAGTTACTAGCACACCATATGAGTTGTGGATTGATAAGAGACCTGATGTGTCAAGTCTTAGATCTTGGGGGTGTGCAGCCTATGTTCATGATCTCTCTCACAAACATGAGAAATTAGGCCCAAGAAGGAGAAAAAATATTTTTATTAGATATTCAAAACACTCAAAAGGATACGTGTTCATTAGTGAAAAAGGTAATGGAGATGTAATTGAATTTGAATCACGAGATGTAACATTTTTAGAGAATGAGTTTTCCAAGCAAGGCGAAATAGGTAAAGACCTATTATTATATGAGTCACTTTATCATAATGATTATGAAGAATCAAGATGAGAAACTTCAACTAAGTGGGAACAATTCTAAAAAAAGGTTCTCTATAATTACTGATTCGAGTGGGAGCAATCAAATCAATCATGAATTTGTTTATGATGAACCTCGTTTAAGACGAAGTAATCGAGGAATAATTCCCCGATGTCATTTTAAGATTGAAGGAAAATTTAATATATTGTTTTGCAAGAGGAAGAAAAGCCAAGGAATGAAAATGAGGCTCTTACTGGCCCTACTAAAGAAGAATGAATGAAAGCAATGAAAGAAGAAATGGCTTCTTTAAGCTCCAATCAAGTATGGGACTTGGTTGACCTCCCTTAAGGGCGTAAAGCAATTGGGAACAAGTGGATTCTCAAAATAAAACGAAAATTTGATGGCAGTATTGAAAGATATAAGGCATGCCTCGTAGCAAAAGGATATACACAATAGAAGGGAATTGATTACAAGGAAAATTTTTCACTTATTATGAAATTTGCTTCAGTCTATCTTATTCTGGCTATAATAGCTAGTATGGATCTTGAATGACATCAAATGGAAGTAAAAATTGTTTTTCTCAATAGAGAATTAGATAAAGAAATCTATATGGAACAACCTGAAGGGTTCATTATGGCAGGTCAAGAAAATAAAGTATGTTGGTTATTAAAATCAATTTATATCCTGAAGTAGTCTTGAAGATAATGGTATATTCATTTTCATAACATAATCATTTCGTATGATTTTCAAATGATCGATGAAGACCATTGTGTGTATGTTAAGTGATCTAAAGATAACTTCGCGATTTTATTTTTATAGGTGGATGATATATTGATTGCTTGTAATGACTATGTGTTTCTTACGCAAATCAAAGATTGGTTATCATCTGAATTTAAAATGAAACACATGGGTGAAGTAGCATACATTCTTGGATTCATGATTTCAACAAATCATTTAAAGAGATTTTTATCGCTTTCACAAGCGATGTAACGATTCTGTATGCAAGATTCCAAACCAATTGATAATCCTATTGCTAAAAATGAAGACCTTAGTAAGAGAAATTGCCCGTCAATGCCACAAGAAAGGGAACAAATGAAGAATGTTCCCTACTCTAATGCAATTAGAAGTCTTATATACACATTGATGTGTACAAGACCAGATATTTGTTACGCTGTTAGGATGGTGAGTAAATATCAATCTAATTCAGGCCAAGTACATTGGAAAGTAGTAAAGAGAATACTGAGTTATCTAAAGAGAACTGTGGACTATACATTATGTTATCAAGGCAATGATCTACGTAAAGAAGGGAATACAAATGCAGATTGGGGAGGAGATTTAGATGAAAGGAAATCTACCTCAGGACATGTATTTTTACTAAACTATGGAGCAGTATAATGAAAAAGTAAAAAACAATCTAGCGTTGCATTATCCATAATGGAAGCTGAATTTATAACATTCTCAACTATAGTATAAAAGGCTATGTGGCTTCATCAATTCTTAGTACATTTGGGAGTTATTAAAAGCGAAATTAATCTAGTGACCATCAACTGTGACATTCAAGTTGCAATCGCTTATACTAAAGACCCCAAATTTTATTGTAAGACAAAGCACTTAGTTACCAAGTATAATTATGTGAAAGAAATAGTTGCACGAGGAGAAATGAACATGAAATATATATCTACGTGAGATATGATAGTAGGCCCAATGATAAAGCCAATTTCTAGAGATGTATACATTGGACATGAAAAGTCACTAGGACTACGTAGATGTTGAAATGTATTGATAAAAATTTATCTATGTATGTTCATTTATTATAATGTCATATTTTGGATATAACGTATAAAGAAGATTATACATTGTGTATCATTTGACTCATGAATATATGTATTTTTGCATAAATATATTTTAGGGTGAATCACAAGTATATGAGACAGATTATAGATTACCCTTTTCACACGGGAAATCACCTTTAGTGTTTATGCTTGCTAGAGATGAGGCATGTTTAAAGTTTATTATCTAGGTGATAATTGAGAGCGAGAAACTTAAACCATAAATGCCACAAATAAATTGGTTCAACGTGAATTGTTAATCACTATATTTGTCTTACGTTGTTAGATGTGAGTTTTGAACAAATTTTTAAGTAGATAAGTGAACTCAAATTAAATATTGAGTATATTTGAACTATCATTTGTACGGTATTTCTTGAATGAAAGATGTTCAAGTTAAACGAAGTGGGTAAATATTGTAGCACATGACTCATACCATGTGTGTACAACTGACCAAAGATAGAGATTAATGTAAGTTGCTAGATCTCATCTCACATTGGTGAGATCTTTGAGGTTGAGAAGAACCTCATCATTTACTCTTATGACTCTTATTTCATTCTCAAGAATTGAGTTTAAGTTTTTTACTTTAGATTAGCCAAAAGATCATACAAGACGCGATCCTATGAAATAATTCTAAGAAAACAAATTAAATTCAATTTAAAAGAGAATTGAGAAGAGAGGAAGGTCATTTATTTTTTGAAATTAATGACTCGAATGAAAAGTATTCAAAGATGAACATCTTCTCTTTAGTAGAGAACTTGAATACAGTCATGACATAAGAAACTAAATGAGATCAAAGAAAAGTGCAAATGCAAGATATGAACTAAGGTATAGCATACAATGTCTACTTCAGGACACTTAAGTCATAGGATCAGTTTGTTAATCTAGATGTCATATACTCCTAATAGATATATGTCAATATGCTCTCGTCATATGCTGGTCACACCAGTTATTGAACAAGTATGAGCACTGCAGAGTTTGTTTTTAATAAGATTAAACCTATCATGTGTGAGTAGGAGATAATGACTCATATAAAGACATGACGGTATTAGAGTCAATGTTCTTGAAATAACTACCAAAGGTAGTTATATGAAGACCATATGCACGAAATGTTATAAACATACATCTGTGTATGTTAACTTCCTCTATGAAAATATACAAAAGAAAAGAAATGAAGAGCTCTGCAGAAAATTGGTAATAAAAAGTTCTTTAAATGGTAGAATCACAACAAGAATCTAAGTAGGTGATTCTTTGTTTTTATATACATATAAAACTATCCTAACTATCCTGTTTAATATAATCTACGTATGATGTTGTATAGTATATATTAACTAACATATGTCAAAATAGATCTCAACTTGACCCTAAAGCCTGGTCAGAACGAAGTGGACTTGGATCTTAGGCATGGGCTGTGTTCCATTTATTTGTGCTCAACAGCTTCTTCTCCTTTCGCTAACTATCTCCTTTGAGGTTTTTGCTTTTCACTCTATCATTGTTGCAAACTTTCACATTTTACTTGGTGGTTTTTGATTGACCTTAACTGGAAGTCTTAATGGGTCATGCTCAGTTGGAAGCCACCAGCCGGTTTCTTCGTTAATCTTTCTACAACAGAATAGGACTATGACATACTCAGTTGTTTCTAAAGTCGTTTCTTTTATGGTCCGATGAAGTAGGATATGTACACACCATTCTATCCCCATTTGGAGGACAAAAAGGAAAAGTTTTCGGACAATGAAAATTTGACGCGTTATAAACAAGGTTTGAATATTCGTTGGTGCTTTTCCTTGGGCTATAATACTTATCATTGGATCTAGATTGCTTCGGACTTGGTATGTGTCCAGTTGTGCTGCTTGATTGCCTACGCTTTGGTCTTCCCTTAGCTTATATCCACCTGTGCTTTTCTTTGATGGCTCTAAGGCTTTTGCCTTTTCGCTAGAACGCAATGTACATATCATGTTCTTTTACTTTATTCTTCTGATTTTTCAAAAAAAAAACATTTTTGGTGTTTTCGGCGAATCAATTAAGAGAGTTGTTCCACAGTGAAGTTTGTCTTTATAAATTGACATTACCAATATCGAGTTTAATATTTGTTAATCAACAAAATATTTCAAACTTTAGAAATTATTATTGTGTCATGTAGTTAAATAAATTAAGATATCTTACGCAAAAGAAGTTTTTACTAAAACTGTTTAGAGGAGATAAATTATCCATG
Organism: Erythroxylum williamsii; assembly: GCA_027564335.1. NCBI lineage: Eukaryota > Viridiplantae > Streptophyta > Magnoliopsida > Malpighiales > Erythroxylaceae > Erythroxylum > Erythroxylum williamsii. The sequence continues at coordinate 64,670,317 of JANITW010000004.1, read as the reverse complement.
ATATTGGATTAGAATGAACTGATAATTAACAAAATACATGTAACATAATAAGCTAATAATGATTAAGATAAAAATAAATTATTGATAATATTGAATTCAAATATCTATTAATAAAATACCTTACAACAAAAAGAAACTTCCACTAAACATATGGTAGATTTATTATCAATTACGTTGGATTTTGATGACCTAATAATTCACCAAATAAACCAAATTTTAAGTGAAATTATGAATATGTAACAAAATAAACTATTAATACCACATGATAGAACAAAACTTACTTCACTAAAACTATTTAAGAATATATATGCTATTGATGATATTGAATTTAATGATCTAATAGTAAAAGAATGTCAATTTTAAAAAAATTGTTATCTTTAGATAACATAATAAAATATAACATTTATTGAAAGTATATATGTGATAAATGGTATTTAATTTAATGATCTAATACTTAAAGAATCTCAAATTTAAAAATTCGTTATGTAAACATTACAAAATAAAATATTGATGTACCGTTATAGAATTTTATTTCCTAAATACATCTTCAAATTATTGGAATTGCTATTATCTAGTTATAATATAGTGTTTCTTTACTATTATTTCCCTTTAACTATGATATTTTGGTCTTATATCTTTAGAGTTATCAGTTTACTTCTTGCACTTTAGTATCAGTTCCTTTCACTTAATTTGAGTACTTTTGTTAATATTAGCATTTTATTTCCTTGATTATCACAAATAAGTACCAAAGATGTTGTGATGATAATAATAATAGATAAGTTAAAAATTGATTCACAATTAAAGTATTAGAGGTATGATAGTCAGTGATCTACAATAAACTTAATGCTTCAAGTATCAATTGTTAAAATATAATAATCTAACCAATTATGCAATATATTGATATTATTTCATATCAATAAGAAATGATCAAAATGAAGATTATTGAAAGAAAATTTTAAAATTGCTATTAATATACAAAAATATAAAAAATCGAGAAATCATCATTCTCTGAACAAAAACTATGGAAACATTATTACATGAAAAGTTAAAATGTTAAATACTTAGAACTTTTTTGCTGCAAAATGATACAAATGAGAAACAAAGTCGCAAAAGAAAGAATCGTTCGAGTTAAATTATGATCCTATAATAGTTTAATAACAATATTAAGAAAGAAAGGAAAACGTCAAAGATTACTATCTTGAAATGTTATGATTAGTGGTTTCAAATTGACAAGAATAAGAAGTTGGTCCCAATTATTATCTTTATTTTTAAATGTGAAACTATGTAATGACATACTAGAAAAGGAATGAGCCTTATGGAAACTTCAATATTGGTGCATGCCTTCACGTTACTTCTCAAATATAAGAAGGGACTACTTGTAATTTAAAGATGAAAGGACTTCATTATTGAAAATTTTAGTTTAAAATCAACAATTAGATTATCTTCATAAAAAATAATCAATTTACTAATTTCTTTTTCTAAATCCAAGTTATAATGAGAGTTGATAGTACTAAAAACTACTGTAAAGCAAAGAAAACATATCACCTAGCTCAGAGAAAAAAGAACTAAAAATCATGGACAATGAATTTAAAGGTAATCATAAGTTCAACATAGATAAATTCCGCATGAAAACACATTTCAGTGTGATAAATAATTAAGCAACACCTCGATAAAACCTAGAGAAATGATAAGCAATGAAACCCATAACTAAATTAAGACAAAGCTCCAACAAAACCAAACAAAACACATCTTGAGCAAGGAAAAAAAACCATAAATTTAGTATATAAATCTAAATAAGCATGTTCTTATTCTTACTAATATCTTACTCTATGTAAACTCATCACCAAATTCTTAATAATTTAGTACTCTTCTTCCTATTATTTTTAAACTTTAAAGGACAACTTTTCTAATAACAAATCTTCCTTTCTACTAACAATTCAATATTGTAACTTAAAAATTTACTAGTTTTATACATAAAGAAAAATTGTTTACAACATTCCATCCTACATATGAAATGGCGTTCTTCAAATTCAATGGATAGATATAGGCCTTTGGATCTATGGTGATAAGGTTATATATCATAAAATATATAGACTGAAATTGATTATGTTTAGGTTTATTTGGTATTTCCATTTTCAAATCTATATTTTAAGCTAAACATAATCACAAAAGCATTTGATAAAATTAAGCTTTCATTTTGCGAGAATAAAGTTGTTCTCAATATAGGTTTGAAATATAATATTATCAAAATATATCAATAATCATATCATAATTAAATATCTGTATGATGACAATAATGACTTTTTGTTTAGCGCAAAGAATGAAAATAGATTTTTCTTTATTTATGCACATAGTTTTAATTATGAATGCTAGAAACCAATATCCAAGCTATCGTAGATTAATATAAACTAAATAAAGAAATATAAGGAGATACCCTCACATTGGTCATTGAATGTATACAATTTAATAAACCATATTTGTAATACAATATGTAACCACTTTAATAATCAAATATGACTATTAATTTTTTTATTTTTAAAGTTATATATTGATTGATCATGGCAAGATAATGATTTTATTACACATAAGAGTAAGATAGGTATTAGGAATATTGAGTTCAATCATTTTATAAAAAACAAAATTTTCAAAGCTTTGAAATTTGATATGTTAATATAATAAAACAAATTATGATATCTCATGGCAAAAGAAACTTTTGCTAAAAATATACATCGTAGGGACACCAATGATGTTGGATTTTAATGACCTAATAGTTAACAAAACATATATACGTTAAGGAAAAGTATTATGCACATGTAATATAATAAATTACTGATGATTAATGACAAAAGTAAAACTTTAGATAGAAGTGCATAAGAAATATTGTTAATGATATTGAATTAAATGATCTATCAATAAAAGAATGTCAAATAATAAAAAAGATTATATAAATGTAATAGAATAAAATATTGATAATTCATAAGAAAAAGAAACTTTTACTAATATACACATAGTAAATTCATTATCAATAATGCTAGATTTTAATGATCTAATAATTAAAAAAAACACCAACATTTAATAAGTATTATATATATGTAGCAAAATGAACTATTAACACTACATGACCAAAAAATTTACTAGATGTATAAGAGTATGTATGTTATCAATGAACTTGAATTAATAATCTAATATTAAAAGAATGCCAATTTAGGGAAAGAAAATCGTTATCTTTAAGTAAAATATTACTAGAAGTACATAAGAATGCATTATGTACACACATCTCTTTTTAATTAGAAATTCACAATATAAAGTATTACTATTACTAATTTTTCATGATATGATAATCAATAAAATATATAAATTTTGTAAAGTCGTGTATATATAAGCTACTTGACAAAGATACACACACTAATTAAATTGAATCAAAAACTTGGAATTAAACTAAAATTGTAATACTATGAGTGAATATTACAATATTAGGCATTCGTGACACAACTCTAAATATGACATTAATAAGAACTTTATTAACTACAATTTAAAAGAATGTCACAAATTAAGTGATCTAATTTTATTGTTTATATCTAAACAGTAATACAAAATATGAAAAGAGTTTAATATTATATACAAATCAAGATCATGTATCATGTTTAACAAAATGGTCATCACATTAGATAGAGCTACTCTAATTTTGTGTTACAATTTACTACCAAAAAAATCATCAAAATAAAGATTGTGAGTTGAATTGTTGGCTTTATCTTTCAAATAATATGTTGCTAAAATCTTATTGTCCTAAACATGTCTTAAAATTAATGGATTTTATATTATCCATTGTTATATAATTCAAATATAGAAATACTAATTTATTGTTATTTATTATCTAATTATGATATTTTGGTCTCATTGGTTCAAATTTATCAATTTACTTCCTTCACTTGAGTATTAGTTCCTTGCATTTTGAGTACTTTTGTTAATGTTAGCATTTTATCTCTTTGACTAGAAAAATCTAAGAAATAACAAAGATACAGATTTATGGGAGAAAAAAGTTTTTAGGTCAAAAGCAGTTGCAAGAAAAAGAAATCTTTACTTTTCCTAAGAAACCTGCATGGAGCGTCCCAAGTCCCAAGTCCCAAGTATTCAACTAGGAGAATAATATATGCAGACCATCAAGATTGAAAAGCAAGTTATGACTGAGCTTACCTCTTGGGAAACCTCCTTGATAATGTGACCAGCAAATTTCCCATGGTTTTTCCCAATATAAAACAAAGTTGAGAAAACATCAGGTTCATCCTGGAATTAAAACATGAGCATGTGAGGTACAGGAAAAAGTTACATGATCAGACCAGGCGATTTATTCAAGAAATCATATTGGTGTGATAAGATTAATATATTTTTTTCTTTTCTGGGTCACAAGGGAGAGGGCATGCTTTCTGAAAATATGGAACAGCAGCATACCTGAGGATATCTTTCTAAATTTTCAAGTAGGCCATTAATACAGAGTCTAAAAAACTCCAATTTGGACAGTGTCACCAATTTAATTATTCTCCTTGCTGCAGATCTTATCTGATAATTCTTGTCAAAGAGAGTGCCAAGGAACTGCAAAAACTTTGTGATTAAGCACGTGATAAAAAGAATAGAAAAAAATAGCATCAAGCTAGTTATCATGTTAGACATGAAGAGTAAAAGCAAAACAAAAGGATTAGTTAGAAAAACACAATTGATCCATGATTGATAAGCCAAATGAAGATGATACACTGAGCATGAACAAACAGCATTAGAGAACTTGTTCACACACAAGAGGGAGAGAGAGAGAGAGAGCTGAAGGACTTAAGGACAAAAGAGCAAAAACTAAAACAAAGATATCAAAGAGTTATATATTCTTCAAATTTTAAAATTAAAATATGTTAGCATTAAGATCAACTCACCATATGCATGTGTATATCTTGCATCTTTAGACACCCAAAAGTTGCAATACGACATAAAGTTTCAATCGCCTCTAACCTGACAAGTATCGAGTGA
>JANITW010000004.1:64623049-64648811 GCA_027564335.1 Erythroxylum williamsii | reverse complement strand
ATAATTTTATAATATTACATTTATTTATATTTCATTCAATTATAAATCATCTCATTCAATTAAAAACCTTACATCTGACCAAACATAGTCTAAAGAAGTACTTGGTTGATGGGTTTAAAAAAGACCTTAACCTTACATCTGACCAAACATAGTCTAAAGAAGTACTTGGTTGATGGGTTTAAAAAAGATTCAATAGATATGAAATGAGAAAAAGATGGTTGGTTATATATTATCATTATAGAGACAATATTATTATATTCAACTTTAAGGTATTGCTCCGTGCCCCTCAAATATAACAAGAATGTTAATTATTCATGAGTGACACTCCTTTATCTTTTTTTTCTAAAATATTTTTATAATTAATTATAATTAATTAAATATAATACAATTAATTAAAATAATATTATACTTAATTAACTAATTATAATATAATTAATTAAAATAATATTACAACATAATTAATTAAATATATTTCTCACCTGTATTCCATTTAAAGTCGATATAAGCGAGATGTAGCGTAAAAGGGGAATTTTATCCGGTTGGTACTAGGTAGTACTTGGGAGTGTTGAGCAGAGACAAGACATGCCTTGCCTGAATATTTCGACGAACGTGACGTTGGACGGCGTTGACACCTCCGCCATCCTCTCCGAAGCGACCTCCACAGTCGCTAGCATCGTCGGCAAACCAGAAGCCGTAAGATTCCTCTTCTTTTTCGATTTTATTTCGCATGTGTGTACTAGTGTTCTCAGGTGCAAGGGTCTGAGCTTGGTGCTTGACATTTTTTTTTTGTTTTTATGTAAAATCTAGCTTGTGGGTATGAGTGATTTCACTTGAACTTAAGAACTTGAGTATTTTGAAAGTCGTATCCAAGATTGTTTTTCTGGTCCTGGTAATGGGTACTGTTGTGTGGTTAAAGATAGGTCCGTGGATGACCTTTGGTCTTTTTTTTTGGTTTGGTTGCATATGATTTGATCAGTTCATATGACCCTTTTGCATGAATGTTGGAGTAATTAAAGAAATGACGGCTTTGGAGAGACACTAATACTTTGTCTTGTCAAGGCACTTGGTGATTCTGCTTTAGAATTATGTTAAAATTGGAAGCTTTAATGGGCTTCCCAGTCAGTTGGAAGAACTCATGAAAGGTCTGATTTTGCATCCTTAAGCATTTTCGGTTAGATTTTTAAGTTATCCAGCCTTTCGTACCCATGTTGAGGACTAGATAGCATATCCAAATTATTCAAAAGCCGATATTATAGCTATCCTTGGGTTGGACGAATTATCCGAGGAGGATCACTTAGAAGCATTGAAAGGGTATCTTTTGGGTAACTGGTTAGTGTTAGAACAAGGATAGCCCTACAGATGTCTAGGATCCGCGGTGGTAAGTTTTACGCAATGGGCTTTTCCTAAATTTTATGTGGAGGCGCTGAGCAAATTTCGGATATCTTAATTTCTTGGTGTGTCTAAAGGAGTTATGTTTTCTGATTCCGGAGCAACTCTATGAAGAATACTTCTGGTTGCATCATGTTATTGTATTATTAACATGGCCAATTGCACTGTATCTTTGTTGGAGGATATTCTGCCAGGGAATTGAGACCATGGCCCTACAGTAATATTAACCTACAGTAATATTAGGTGTTAATTCACACTCCCAAACAATGGATTTACCTACTTCGAATATAGTGATTTTGTTGCTACAAAAGAACAGATTAATCAACTGCAAGAATAGCTTTTCCATTGTGTTATTTTCCGTAATAGTGCTATTCATTCAGTCACTCTATGTTGGTAATCCTGCAGTATGTGATGATTGTATTGAAAGGATCGGTACCTATGGCATTTGGCGGAACTGAGCAGCCAGCAGCTTATGGAGAGTTGGTGTCAATTGGTGGTCTCAGTCCTGACGTGAACAAGAAACTGAGTGCTGCAATTTCATCTATTCTCGAGGAAAAGCTGTCGGTTCCCAAGTCTCGCTTCTTCATCAAGTTCTTTGACACTAAGGCAAGCAATCTTGACATGCAACTTTGAAGAAACATGTTCATGGTCATATGCACATTTCTTCTCATTGCATTCTTCCTGTTTGTTTAGGCCAATCAAAGTCAAGAAAATGCACAGTGTTTGCATGCTTTACACCAGCACTAGATCATGTAATTAGTCATTTATCAAACTGTTATATCCAACTTTAGCTTATATTTCCATTTTATGTTAATTTAAGCAGCCGATTTTTCTGCAACTACTTAATGACTTCATTTTACATGCAGGGTTCCAACTTCGGATGGAACGGTTCCACTTTCTGAATGTAGCTGTCTGATCCAATCTCCTCAAAGCCGATGCATAGCCGATGCCTATGCATCTTACTTATTTGTCTATGGTGATTTTGAATCCTAAAAACTTGACCTTTATCGGATCTTTTGTCAACTTCTATGTTTTGAATGTCTTCTTGGGCACATATAGCTATGAAATATCAAATGCTTTTATGACTTCTTCCTTTTGTTGAAATCTATGTTTCACCTTGTACCTTAATTTCTTCTCCTCTTACTCACTGCTTGGTTCTTCTTTCTCTTTGGATAGATCAAAGTGCGTTAAGCTGATAGCGAATGAGGAAATTTAAATTTCTCTGGGTTTGGATTCATATGTTTAAACCAAATCCAAACCAACTAAAAGTTGGAATCTTTGGGCCTAAAGTAGTATAAAAAATCATCCTTGTTTCTTTCAGTCCAAAATTGCTTTCCAAGTCTGATTTGATTGGGCATGAATGTTTGAATTCAATCTTGTTGAATGTGTCTTTGCTTGTTGATCTTGGGTCGGTTAATTCAGACTTGAGTTATTTTGTTATGATTGATCTAAGTTTATACAAATTTGTTAAGTTCAAACTCGAACCCAATGAGTTTGGTCCGAGCCTTTGTATTCGGTATACCAAAAAGGATCAAGTACGATTTGGAATCAACGAACCAAGTTTTGTTTGAGTTGATTAAGTTCGGATATGTATAAGTCGAAACAATTTAAGTATAACGATATCGTTTTATTATAACTTAAAGTATTGTTATCAAGCTTGGATTATCTGAACTCAGTCAAGCATGGATTAAAACAATTTGATTAGCTTAAGCCAACTGCTTTATTAAGTTATCATTTTAGCTTTAATGTTATCGAATTTCTTGAGGCGGGCTCAGACTTTACCAAGCAGAAGCTATAAAGGGAAGCTTGGGCTCGGGCGGGCCGATTCGACCATCGCCATTACCAAGCAGAAGCTGTATAGGGAAGCTTGGGCTTGGGCAGGCCGATTCGACCATCGCCATGCCTACCTACACTTCCCAAGGTTTCAAGCAAAGCACAAAGCTGGCTAGCTGTCTTCTTCATGTCAACAAATGCTGACATGTTTAGCGTTCTATTTCTTGAATGGACGCTCACACCAAATTCCGCGTAACGCACGCACGTAGAATTGTGTCGGCGTCCCTTGAGTCACAATACACGTTGAACATTCGCCAGGTCTTCCTTACCTTTGATCCATGTCCTGTAATAACTCTCTCCCTCTCTAAACTTAGCACGAGCCTCTCCGTGTCTCCCTAAATTCTCTGCTTTTTCTACAAATTCTCTGATTCTGTCAACAACCCATTTCTCAAGTTCCAATCTTTTCTTCACCAACTCAGAAATGGCTTCTCCGTCGCCACCGTTACTCCCTCTCTCCAATCCTCCGACGATATCCACCGTCACCACCACCACCCCCCTTCCGTCTGTCGCCTCTACCCAATCCCAGCCTCCCATCGCCACTCCGGCATTCCGGGCATTCGTCAACCACATCACTGAAACCGTCCGCAACGGCCTCTCGCAGCGCCGCCCTTGGTCGGAGCTCGCCGACCGGTCCGCATTCTCCAAGCCGGAGTCCATCTCCGAAGCTGCTCTTCGCGCTCGCAAGAACTACTCGTACTTTCGGGTCAATTACTTGACAGTCATTGCCGTAATCTTGGCCTTCTCTTTGGTGTCCCACCCTTTCTCTCTCCTCCTCCTCGTCGGACTGTTATCGTCATGGCTTTTTCTCTACCTCTTCCGGCCGGCGGACCAGCCTCTTGTTCTCTTTGGCCGCACTTTCTCGGATCGCGAGACCCTAGGAGTGCTTGTTCTTCTCAGTATTGTTGTGGTTTTTCTTACCAGTGTTGGATCTGTGCTTATCTCGGCCCTCATGGTTGGTGTGGCGATTGTTTGTGCTCATGGTGCTTTTAGGGTCCCGGAGGATCTTTTCTTGGACGAGCAAGAGCCTGCTGCTTCCGGATTCCTGTCATTTCTCGGCGGGGCCGCCACTAACGCCGCCACCGCCGCCGTTTCCACGCGTGCTTAATGCAAATTAACAGATCTGAAACCGCCTTGGTCTGGATTATAAAAATCGCGCCTTTTTTAGTCAGATTAAAAACCGAAGTTAATCTTTTTGTTGAAAGTTCTTCTCTTTTTCCTCTGTAAGTAGGGTGGATCTGATTGGGAATATATACATTTACATGTTCTTTCTATACAATGTCATTTCTATACATGTTCTTTCTATACAATGAATCTAAAAGTTCTCATCTTTTTGTACAATTCCGTCAGATTTGGATATTTTTTGTAATTGATTCTTTTTTACTCATTAAGAAATTACGTTATGTTCTTACCGTACAATTTTGCCAAGGCCCCCCTTCTGAGCTCCATGGTTGATCTATAAGAATCTGTTTGATGATTGCTCGTCAGGAATTCCTGTATTTGTAGGCATGTAAGTCTTTGAAATGGATTGTATGTATGGAGTGCTTCTGATTTGTCGTTAACCTTGGATGATCTATTGATAACTATATTCTGCTGTTGTTGTGCTTGTCCTGATGTGGGTTGGGGGCATTTTCGATTGTCCATAGTTAGAGATTGTTTCTATATACATTCCTGAAGCTGCTTATCGTGTGAAGGGTAAATGCATAGAACCTCGATCATTGATAGATCCATCTTGCTTCTGATTTATCAATGTCTTCGAAGTGTCTTATTTGGTGATTCGGTTGTGATGTTGTTGTCTGTGTCTTGGTCTGGGTTTGGGACATCTTCAATTGTTCATAGAGATTGTTTCCATTTACATTCTTGAAGCTGTTTATTGTGTGATGGGATGCGTAGAACCTCGATCATAGATATCCATGTACTTGCTGCCTCTGATTTATCAGTGTCTTTGAAGTTGTGATGTTCTTGTGCGTGACTTGTCTGGGTTGGGGACATCTTCAATTGTTCATAGAGATTGTTTCCATGTACATTCCTGAAGCTGATTTGTTCATAGACAAGCTGATTTGTCTTGCTTCTGATTTATCAATGTCTTTGATGTGTCTCCATTGATGACGTTCAGTTGTGAGGGGTTGGGGACATGTTCAATGTTCATAGAGACTGTTCTGCTTATTGTGTTAAGGGTAGATGTATAGAATCTCAATGGTAGGTAGGTAGGTATATCTTGCTTCAGATTATCAATTTGAAGTGTCTTCTTCGAGATGTTCTTGTTCATGTCTTAATGTATGTTCTACGCATCTCGATGGTAGGTTGGATGTCTTGCTTCCGATTTACCAGTGTCTTCAAATTGCCTTCTTCCATCATTCTGTTACGAAGTTCTTGTGCACATCTTGACCTGTGTTCCTTGCATGCCTTCCGAAAACTGCTTTCTGTGTATGGTTTATTTTGTTCGATCTCGATCTTGGATAGCGAATTTCATGTATTAGTAACTAGATCAGCTGATCAGTTTTAACTCTGGGATGTATAGTGTTGCCATGAATGTTCTCTTGAGATTCTCGTCAGTGCTCGAATTTCATGTATTAGTAACTAGATCAGCTGATCAGTTTTAACTCTGGGATGTATAGTTTTGTCATGAATGTTTTCTTGAGATTCTCATCAACACAAGCAACAAACATAGTTTCCAAGACTTTATCTTTTTGTGTCAATGAATGCTCTTTAACTGTCTTTCTGGTTGTCTAATTCATATTATCCAATAAGCATCCAATGTTTCCTTGTTAATGAAGGAGATGAGGTCTACTGTGGTTCAATGGTTTCTGATGTAATGAACTTTTTTCTTTTCTGTACTTATTCTGAAAATAGATACAATAGCTCCATTTATTTCACATGTTCAAGCTGTGCATTATTCTTTCTTAACAAACAATTCTGTGATATCTTTGTCAGAATCTAATTCTTGTCATAATCGGGTTTACATCGGTTTAATGCTCGAAACTGACGCATAGACTGTAACAGGAATCTACGATCAAAACTAATGTATCCCAAAAACATATTTACTTAATGTGATCCAACGAAATGAATCAAAAGTTTAGCATCACTTGAATCAAACCCATCATTCAGTTTTAAAGCGCAGGTTTTGGCTTCGAGTTAAGTTTAAACTAATGAAGAGACAAAAATGGCAGTATAAAGTGTAAAAAGTTGCAACTTATGTTACAACCGACAGATATAGCCGTTGGTGATGTACCTGGTCTGTGAGTTGCATGCTGCAGCTTATAACCGTTTCAGGAAAGTGCAAGTTAAACTAGCCGTTATGTTTAGTACTAACTGCGACTAACGACTCTCTCCTACACTAGACTCTTTCTTCTTCTCTTGAGCTCTCTCCCCACTCAACTGAGACATTGTTCCAATCTCAGTTGTTTCTTCTGTCCCATTCCCATTTCATGTTCATGGGAAATACCTTTGGATACTTCTTCAGGATCAAGTTCTTTGTTTACATACACTTATGCTTGTTTCTACTGGCTTGTACTGCTTCCTGCCAGAAATGGGACGGTGTGATAGTCACTCGAGCAGACTACCAGTCTCTTCGAGCGATGCAGAAGGAACTTATCGACTTGAGGGGAGTTCTACGTAGCTGGAATGACAGTGGTTATGGAGTTTGTTCAGGTGGATGGGTTGGAATCAAATGTGTGAAAGGACAAGTCATTGCAATGCAGCTTCCATGGCGGGGACTTGGTGGAAGAATCTCTGAGAAGATAGGACAACTCCAAGCACTCAGAAAGATCAGTCTCCATGACAATGTTCTTACAGGAAATGTTCCTTCGTCTCTGGGTTTGCTCCCTAATCTCAGAGGGGTGTATCTGTTCAACAACAGGCTTTCAGGTTCTATACCACCTTCCATTGGTAATTGTCCTGTTCTTCAGACTCTTGATTTAAGTAACAATTCACTCACTGGTACAATCCCTCCCAGTTTAGCAAATTCTACCAGGTTATTCAGACTTAATCTGAGCTTCAATTCTTTAACTGGTTCAATCCCAGATAGCCTTACCAAGCCCTCTTCTCTCACGATTCTTGCACTCCAGAACAATAGTCTCAATGGTTATATCCCAGATTCTTGGGGACGATCACAGAACAGATCTTACAAGCTTCAGTTCTTGACCCTTGATCATAATCTTATATCTGGAAAGATTCCTGTAACTCTTGGCAAGTTGAGTTTGCTCCAGGAGGTCTCTCTGAGTCTTAATAAGATCTCTGGAACTATACCTGATGAACTTGGAAGCCTTTCTAATCTCCAAAAGCTTGATTTATCAAACAATGCCATGAATGGAAGCTTTCCAGCTAGCTTTTCAAACCTCTCCTCTCTAGTTTCTTTAGATCTGCAGAACAATCAATTCACAGGTCCTATTCCGGCTTCTGTTGGAAACATTTCTGAGATCAACCAACTTGATTTAGGTCATAATGACTTCACTGGGGAGATTCCAGATTCACTTGTTGGGTTAGTCAATCTTACTTCTTTCAATGTTTCCTACAACAATCTGTCTGGTGCTGTTCCTGCTAAACTGTCCAAAGAGTTCAACTCAAGTGCTTTTGTGGGTAATCTTCACCTATGTGGCTACAGTTCTTCAAACCCTTGTCCTTCACCACCACCTATGATTCTTCCATCTACAAAAAAAGCGCCAAAGCATCACCATCACAAACTTAGCACCAAAGATATTATACTCATTGCTTCTGGTTGCCTCCTGGTTGTGTTACTCCTACTCTGCTGCATTATGCTCTTCTGTTTGATGAGGAAAAAGGCTGCTCCAAAGCTAAATGATGACAAAGCTACAAGCACAACAGTTTCAGGGAAAGCAGAAAAAGCCGTTCCTGCAACTCACTCTCAAGTGGAATCTGAAATGGGTGGGAAGCTAGTGCATTTTAATGGGCCATTTGTGTTCACAGCTGATGATCTGTTGTGTGCTACAGCTGAAATAATGGGGAAAAGCTCATTTGGAACAGCGTATAAAGCAATTTTAGAAGATGGAAACCAAGTTGCAGTGAAAAGGTTGAGAGAAAAGACCACTAAAGGGCAGAAGGAGTTCGAGACTGAAGCAGCTTTGCTTGGAAACATTCGCCACTCGAATCTATTGGCTTTAAGAGCATATTATTTGGGACCAAAAGGAGAGAAGCTCCTGGTTTTTGATTACATGCCTCAAGGCAGCTTGGCATCTTTCCTACATGGTAAATACATTCATCCCACCAATTCTTCAACTTCAATGTTATTATTATATTCTGCAGATTCCTGAAATTCTTACGATCTTGTTCCTGTCCTGAGATTTATCATTGTTTCAATGAATCACCAGAGATTCCTACTTAGTAAATAGATTCATCCCACTTGTTCCTGTATTGAGATTTATCTCTGCAATGCATTGTTTCTATGAATCACAAGAGATTCCTACATAGTAAATAGATAAGCCCCACCAATTCTTCAACTTCAATGCTATTATTACACCCTGCAGAATCCCAAAATTCTTATGATCTTGTTCATGTCTTGAATCTATTTGTGTAATACATTGTTTATATGAATCACAAAAGAATAAGAGATTAAAGAATGAATGTGTTCTAACCCCCATTTTGCAGCTCGTGGACCAGAGACTGTTGTGGATTGGCCATCAAGAATGAGCATAGCCATGGGAGTTGCAAGAGGACTGAACTACCTCCACAATAAAGAGAACATAATCCATGGGAACCTGACATCAAGCAACATACTTCTTGATGAGCAGACAAATGCGCATATTGCAGATTTTGGCCTCTCCAGGCTCATGACAAGTGCAGGAAGTAGCAGTGTGATTGCTACTGCCGGAACACTCGGGTACCGAGCGCCGGAACTGTCGAAGCTCAAGAATGCCAGTACGAAGACCGATATCTACAGCCTTGGAGTGATCATCTTGGAGCTATTGACAGGAAAACCACCAGGAGAACCCATCAATAACATGGACTTACCTCAGTGGGTGGCATCAATAGTGAAGGAGGAATGGACTAATCAAGTTTTCGACTTGGAGATTATGAAGGATGCACAAACCGTTGGAGAAGAGTTGCTAAACACACTCAAATTGGCTCTGCATTGTGTTGATCCGTCTCCATCAGCTCGTCCAGAAGTCCAACAAGTACTTCAACAACTAGAGGAGATTAAACCAGAGCTGGTTACAGGTTCTGCAGCTGATGAATCAAAAGTTGCACCAAAATCTGAATAGATTTTCATGAAAAGTGAAGTGTCAATTTATGAGGTATCATCATACAAGAAATTGAAGTGTTACAAACAGATTATTTGGTGTTTTCCAGTTGGTGATGGCTTAGCTAATAATGTATTCTTTAATTCTTTCTAGTTCATAGGAATGAGAGTGTAATTTCTCAAATTCTTTGGTATTCTTTTTATCTGTATACAATAATGTAATTATACGATTCAATTCATGTTTATCTTAAATACAATTTAATTATCTATTTTATTTTGTTTTACATTTTTTGAAGAATTAATAGTAAATAATGATATTGATAAATTAATAATTTAACAAAGTTAACATATTCAGTACACGAGGCTCCTGTTTTATGAGAAGCGAGAGAAGGTCGTCAATGTACGCAACCTTCTCTTTATAATTTTTAACCTAATTAATCAATAATAGAAGATGATCGCAATTTCAACTTAGGTTCAATTAAAATTGAATTTATTAATTTTAAATTAAATACAACAAATTTTTGTTTTGTAAAATAAATTGAAATTATAATATTTCAAAATACATATTGATCTCTTTTCAATTTTATTTTTTAATAAAGAATTTAAATTTCATTTATTTTTAATATATATTAAAATTTTGAGTGTCATTTAATAATACAATATTATAATATTTATTTTATTCACTTTAACAAAAAATTTGTGAAAAGCTGGACAATGTGTTATCACAGAAAACGACATGCCGTTTTCCCATCTTCTTATTTTATTAAACCTCTTCACCTCATTTACTTCCCTCTGAGTCACCACTCTTAAAAGTTTCTCTCTGCACAGAGCAGCCATGGAAGACTTTACCTTGCATAAGGTAGCAATATCGGGCCCCACATTAGCCTCCATGATCCAACGTGTCTCTTCATCTGTTGGCGACGTGGATGGTCTCCTTTTCGGCCACGTCACCGGCATCACTCCCTCCACTCTCTCCGACGACGATCCCGTTTCGCCGGACTCCGGTTCCCAACAACTGGTCGCCAACGTAACCTCGTTTATTTGCTTCCATTCGCCTCTGTCCTTCTACGACTCACTCGGCCGAGTCGATTCGTCCTGTCTCCGACGATTCACTTCCTCGCCGGCGACCCATCACCACCACTTCATGGGCTGGTTCTCAGCTCGACGCAAAACTCCGATACGACCCTCGATGCGAGAGTATTCCGTCACGCGCTCTCTGTCGTCAAAATCGGAACTTTCATTCCCGATCAAGGACCTCGAAACAAAGACGCGTCTCTCTCCCTGCGTTTTTCTTCTGTTCTCCACTCCTCTGCCTGAGCAAGTGATCCACACGCACGAGTACCGAGCGTACCAGTTCAGAACCTCGCGAGGTTCGTTGGAACCGAAGCCGATGGATATTGTGAACATAGGACCTGCATTTCGTGGGCACTATGGGTCATTTAGCCCTAATTCGCCGTTCCCAATGTTAAATTGTGAGCTAAGAGGTTCGATGAACGAGGACACAAAGGTTGAAACTTTGGATGAAAAGAAGCAAAATTCGAGGGATCAAAGTGAATTGGACATGTGTGCAGAGGGTTTTGGAATTGGGAATTTGAGGCGATTGATCGGAGCTGATGCTTCGAATACTACGACAACTTTGGAAGATTTGTATGAGAGAATGTTGACCAAGATTGATACTTTGGCTAGAGAAGTGGAGATTAGTAGCAGTAAGGTTCTTGAGCAGGTGAGCAATTGATTTTATTTCTGTCATTATGGAGTGATTGATCATTTGTAGGTTCAAAACCATCCTTTTGGTATTAGGGTTTTCATGTATATTACTCTTGGGGATTTCCTTATTACATAAATAGACAATTAAGCTTTTTTGTTCCTTGTGTGATGTTGAATTTGAATCTTTGTTACGAACTTTTGGCAGGAAAACCATAACAGGAAGTTAAGGCACAAGATTGCGAGGACTTCAGTTGAATAAACTTCTTCAAGCTTGCTTCAATGCACCTATTCATATCAGGTAATACTGCCCATCATATTAAGTATCTTTCTGAGATTGAAAGCTGGGTTCATTGGATTGGATTGTGAACCTCTTAATTTTCTAGTTGGAAACCAATATGATATAACAGCATAAATCTGTGTTCAATTTGGAAATTACTTGATATGGTAATGGAAACCACAAGATTGAACATGTTTGTTGGAGTGCAGTTGATGCAACTATGGTATTTCTTGAAAGTTGAAAAGTTCTGAGTTAGAGGTTTTCTAAATTTGGTAGTTTCTTCTTTTTTGCAAGCTAGAGTATGTGCTCTTACCAACTTAGAACATGGGATGGGAATGTAACATCAACATCACCTGTCTGCTTTACTGCTGTTTCTCCTGGGTTGTATATAAATGGTAGGGTTAATTACATTCAATCTCCTGTAGTTGGACTTTTTTTTTTCATTTTAATCCTTACATTTTAAAAATTACCAATTACCTCTTTATAATCTTATTTAGCTGTCATGCAAGTCCTTTTGTCATATTCTATTAGTTGTCCATCCATTCATAGCTCCAAAACAATGACATATTAGAATTTAAGAATTCTAATATTTGGTCGTTTTGAGTGAAAAAATATGCAAAATCAACAGAATATAACCGAGGGTGTTGTATGATATTTAAATAATACTATAAGGGACTAAGTGATAATTTTTTAAACACAAGGACTGAAATGAAGAAAAGGTCAAATCTCTGGAGGTCCCTTAAAAGTTATACTAATATACTATAAGGTTTACCTTCAGAAAGTCTGAAATTTAGACCTGTATGCTGACTATCTCTGCTAGCTAGTGATAGTTGAAAGTACTCCTGAATGCACACATTCGTGTGGCTAAGAGAAGGCTTCTTGTAAGAGATTCATGAGGGAGAGATGCGATAAGCTTATATATAACCAAGGTTGTTACTAAGTTATAGGAAGAACAATTCCCCTGGTGGATTTATCTCGCGTTCACAATCAAACTAGAAGATTTGATTCATTACAATTGACGGCTGTTCCTCTTCAAGAAGCACAATTTCATTGAAACTAAATTATCAGTTGGGTTAGAAAGTCGTATACTTGTTAAGGGTTGTACAAGTCATTGTTCAAAGTTTAGATTAAATCCTGTTTTGCTTTATGAGTTGGATCCTTACAATTAGAGGAAGTTGCAAGGATCCTTACAATTAGTTTTGACATCTCTTGCTTATCATTTCTTTCTACTTGGTTTCCTCCAGGGGGTTTAAACGGCATCAAGAAGATGCTTTGTCTTGGAACTGATGCATACATGAGGAATATCATTGGCGTTCTTATTGTTGACTGATTTCGTCATTCCACAGCTAAAGACAGCTCATCATCGTGAAACCAATTCGAGGAATAGTGCTGTTGAAGCTTAAAATGGTGTTTATTAAGAAGGCTTTCCTTTTGTTTATATAATGAACTTTTGTAGAAACTCGTTTGCTTTGTCCTTTTTCCTGGAAAATCTGTGCTTTCTCTGAAGAAAGCAACAAGATGTTCAGAGAGTAAAGAAATGAAATGTCACAGAAAAAATATATTTCTTCTTGATTTCTGATTTCTTGTGCAGTATAATGTTATTTCTTCCATTGATGGAAAGCTTGTGCATGAAGGGGTTATAAAGAAAGAGAACTTATCTCTTTTTGTCTTTTGCTCTTTGAAAAAGATAGCCAAAAAACCAGAAAAGCCAAGCATCTCACAGCCGCAATCCTAGCCGCCGTTTGATTTTCTGAGTCTGCTTTATCCCCACGATATGAGGTCATGGGGTATTGCCACGTTTACTAAACATGTGGACATTAGCAAGCCACGACAGCATCTGACCTGGCCACGATATCAACAGATTAAATGTCTGCTCCGTTGGGAAAATCTAGGTGCTGGATTACTTCGGCCCCAAGACAGAACCTGTCTAGTATAAAATACAAAAAACTAGGTGACCGCTCCTGCAAGGAGGAGAGTCTGACTTTGTCCATTAATACTACAGTGTTGGTTTCTCGAGAAAAGTCGATAAACCCAGGAAATTAACACCAAGAAAGAAGAGAGTACAGTGAAGGTTTTGCTTTTCGTAGCTTACATGACTCCAAGGTAGCTTTTTTTTCAATCCCTTAAGACACCTTTTCTCTATGACTTGATGGATTCTAATTTGTTTTTGGTGTAGGACAATGGAGGACTTGTCTAAAGAGTGTTCTTTTCCTGAGAAAACTAGTTGCAGCAACAAGAAGAGACCTCACAGAGAACAGAGTGGTTGTGAATCAGTAGAAGATACACTTGCAAGGTGGAAGAAGCAAAACAGAGCTACTGAAACTTTTAGAGTTCCTGCAAAAGGGTCGAGGAAGGGGTGTATGAGAGGGAAAGGAGGACCAGAGAATCTGAATTATAGGTACAGAGGAGTTAGACAGAGAACCTGGGGCAAGTGGGTCGCAGAAATCAGACAACCTGTGAGAAAAAGCAGTGTAATGAATCGACCAAGTACTAGACTTTGGCTTGGTACACATGATACTGCTCTTGAAGCTGCTATAGCTTACGATAATGCTGCGAGAGTCATGTATGGTCCAAGTGCCATACTTAATTTTCCTGATCTATCTTCGTCGGTTGCTACTTCTGAAATGTTACCTAGTGGAGCAGAGAAGAATTCCTTGTCTCCTGTGAAGAAAGTTGACAATGATGGGACTGGTGAGGTTGAAGAGCAGAATGAAGAATCAGGGTCTTCAGGGTTTTGTGTTGTTCCTGATGAGAAGATGGAGAAACTAGTGGAGTTGGCTAAGAGCTCTTCAACCAGACCTGAAGGGTTGGTTTTGAAGGAAGAAGTAGATGATGAATTTACTGGAAGTATGAAAAAGCTTTCTGGTTCTCATGATGTCTGTTCTTGGTTGGACAATCCAGAAATCGATTTGAAGCCCCAGATTGGCGATGGAAACAGAAATGAATACACATTACAAGGAAAGAATCATCATAATTATAATGGAGATTTGGAGTTTGATTTCTCAAATCACCATTACCAAACTGGAACCCCATATGATCTGTATTTCCAGTTGCAGGACACAGGAGAGATTTTACCAGGTAGCTTGAATCAGGCAATGGAGTGCAGTTACAATTTCTCAACACAGGATTTGAATAACTGGGGATTTGTTGAAGAACTTGGATTCCTGGATCACTGGTTGCATGGATCGTGATTCATTTGGAGCAGATTCAATCCATTTGTCCAAACAAAACCGATAGCTCTGTTGTCTTTACTGGTACGGTTCATCTGTAGTGTTTTCAATTTTTTGCAGAAATACAGAAGATTGGATTTTCACATCACCATCATTTCCTCTGATCTTTTTAGAACATAATCTTGTAACTACAGATTGTTTTTGTTGTATTGACAATTATGATATTGCTTATTCTGCATTTAGCAAATTCACTGACATCAGCCTTTAACAAATAAACATAATTAGAAGTCCAAACCTTGTCAAACTTAATTTGGTATATATTCTCAGAAACATTACATGAGAAGAATCATGGAAATAGTATCACCTGAAAACATCAGAAAAGCGAAAGGGGACAGGGACATGCATATCAGGAAACACTTGTACCTTTCGGCAACAAAAATGGAAAGAAAACAGAGAGAGAATCCAAAGGACTTGGTCCGTAACACGTACGATGTTTGCGAGTGAAGTCAACATCATAACTCCCATGTTAAAAATGATCATCCCTCGAGAATTACAACTTGCTATCAGTGACATCTTCATCAAAAGATCATTTCCATTGATTCATGGTTAAGCCAACATGGGAAATTATAAATTATTATTAAGAAAATAATTAAAAAAACCATAATAATGATTAGCCTCTCCGCTCACAAGACAATCGAAGAAGAAGAAGCATGAAGAACAATGAAGCTTTCACGATACAAGAAGAAGTAGAACGAAACCAGAAGACAAGAACATAAAGAAGTAACACACTTGGGGACCATCTCGAACCCCTGAAAATGGCTGTTTTCAGTACCAGAGAAGAAGAGAGCAGGAAGAATCGATGAAACTCAGGATGGATGGCGCCATTAGCTTGAGGAAGGAAAACCCACCATGGTGCTATCCCTCCTGAGCTTAACAGATACTTCCATACTTGTGTGTATAACTCTTTTAACACAACTTGTGGTCTGAAAGAGAGAGGCTTAAGAATGAGCTAAAGAACCTAGTTTAATTAGTAGTAGTTAGTAGTGGAAGAGAAGGGGAGGTGTATTTATAGGAGCCAGACATTGTCACTAGTTCATGATCTAGCAATGAGAAGCCATTAATGATCCTTCCGAAGGGACAAGCTTCCTCTTTCTTCTCCTTTTGGTCTATCCATACTTAGTGGCTCTGCCGACTACGGTACGTGTAGAATTTGTATACGTAAAAGGAATAAATTATGTATTTTAAATAAAATTTAATATATTATTTAACTAAATAATAATTTTTAATCAAACTAAAAATTAATAAAATTTTAATTAATTATTTGAAAAATCAGAAATTTCAATTTCAATTTTAAAATATTAAATAATAATTATACTGAAAATGAATGTAAATATACGTGTCTAATGATAATTAATATTTTTATGTCCTTTTTTATTCATGATTGCATCTACTTTAGAGTCGATCTTCCACCTAATGATGACGATTGTCCATTAATGTAGAGTTGATTGCTTAACTTTTTAGGGATGTTAGGAATGTCAATTTTGCCCGAATCGGTCCGATTTTATGAAGGGTAGCTCGTTTTATTAAAAATGACATTTTTTTTTGTGTGCAGACTCCGCTAAATGTAATTTTGTTTTTTTCTTTGTAAAAATAAATGATATTATTTTTTAATTTTTCAAAAAATGTAATTGGATGAGGCAAGTTGGGCGGATCCATCCATTACTTATTTGGTCACGTCGGTTTTTAAATTTTTTTTAAAATGTAACCAGAAGGGTCAGGCTAGTCAGACCTACCCATAGCTCATCTAGTCACATGTTAGCTAGCCTTTGGCTGGTCAGGGTGAGCTACTTCTAATTACAGGCCAGCCTGACACTTTCGGTTATGTTTTTTTCGAATTACAAGCCAACGCATGTTATCAAAAACAACATCGTATTTTAATTTTTTTTAAAATATAACCACATGGGTCATATTGGCCCGACTCACTCGTGACCCATCTGATCACGAGCTGGATAGCCCTTGGCGGGCTAAGCCCGAGCTACTTCTGGCCCAACTCAATTGGACCCATTGACGTGCATAAGGGGTATGATCATTGTGAAGATGACATTTATATAGGAATGGCAATAAATATGAGTTGAGTTTGTCAAATTTAAGGTGAATTTAGAGTTTAGCTTCTAATTTATGAACTTTAGATTGAATTCGAACACGAGCTATCTAAATTCGGTTAGATCTAAAGCCTGAATATATCAAGTAAAGTAATGTTATTTTATATAAAGTAGTGACTATTTTCAAATTTTAAATAAAAAATTAATCAATATTAGTACAAACTTAATCAAACTTTAAATTGCCTAATTTTTTTAAAATGATGAATCCGCAATTGCTACTTTTTATATGTGTACTGAGTAAACATCCAGATTGATATAATAGTCTATAAATTATACTAACAAGATATTTTATACTAGATAAATTTTATACGATAGATTCAATCGAAAAATCGTATACCAAAACTTAATTAAACTTTAAATCTGGGTCGAACCCAAACGTAAGTTTTCAAACCAATATCAATCCTGAAGTGAAGCCGACTTGAATCTTGTAAGATTCAAATTAGATTCATAACCAATACATCAACTTTTTCACGTCAAATCAATGCTTTTATGATCTAAGTCGACTTGCCCCCTTTTATTATCAAATCTTTGATCATTGTCATCCCATTAATGGACATTCTGTGATCCTAATTCCATTTTTAAAGAGGTAGGACCACTTACATATATACACTTACTAATTTCATCATTAATTAAAATTATTGAGTAAATATGTCAATTTTTTATATCATTTTTAAAATTTTAGATTTCGGTTAAATTAAGCTTGGACAATATTAATATGAACAAAACGATATCACTTTAAAATTTAAAATTTAAAATTAATTAAACTTGATCATAACAAGATTAAACTTTAAATTATTCAAACCCGATCAAGCTCGAACTCAATATACAGTTTCAATCTTGAATTTAAATTTTAGGACATTATTAGACATCTATCATCATATCTTTATTAAAAATATAAGATATTAAGTTATAGAAATATTTTACGCACAATTCTCTTAAAAATATTATATTATAAAAACACGCGAAAATATATATTGTTATCAATATTAATTCATAATTGATATAAGAATTTAACAATTTAATTCTTGGCTCCTCCAACTGTTTCATTGACACTTTAAAATTAGTTTTTGATAGGCATGACAATTTGGCCGGACTCGGCTCGGCTCGACTCTTACGGAACAGATGTTTTGACCCGATCAGGAGCATAAAATCACATCGTTTTTTGAATAGTTTTTAAAAAAATTTGGCTACCCCGTCTTTTCCCAATTAAAATGATCTGAACTATTGTCATTCTTAGTTTTTGATAGAATTATAAAATTGTTATATATTATTTAATAAATATATTTTAATTAAGGTAATTCATAAATTACTTAATGGCCAAAGTGGTTAATGTATAATGGGGCCCCGATGAGTTCGAAATACGAAAAATACGACTTAATCAAAATATATGTAAAGTGTCAACGATCACAAGCGTTGAATTTATTAATACTAATTAGTTTGAATTCATCACTTGAATCTATAAATTATTGATTCGTTGAGTAATTTATTAAGAATATGTAATTTATAAATTATTAAATATTACGATATTCATTTAAAATTAATAATTACAATTTTAAATTATATAGATTGCAGTTCAAAAAAAATTATATAGATTGACATTTTGAATTTGTATAATAATCAATTTTGAATTGACCAAATTAAACCCAAAATTTAAAAGATTTAAAAAGTTGAAAATTTTTCTAAAACACACTAAAAATTAAAATGAATTCCAATTTATTTTAAAATTTTGAATTATATATAATTATTATAGGACTCAAGTTTGGTTGACCAAATATAATAAAAAACTAGACCAGGTTAAGCTTGTTTTCAGGTCAATTTGGTCTGATCCTTAGAATATAAGGCCTAAACTCGAACCTGAGTTCAAATAGATCATCTAAAATGATGTCATTTTGGTAAAATAATCAGATTGTTAAAGTATAACCAATGAACTTTTTTCCACATAAATACATAAACAACCACTAAATTTTCACACACACATACAAATACGACCATCGAGTTTTTTCTCTATATATGCACATAGATGGACGTCAACTTTTTTCTTGTATATATACACAGGGTCGGTCCTGGTGTTTTATAGATCCTGTGCAAATAAAAAAGGTTCCTATTTTACCTTTTTCTTTCTTTATGATTATCAAAAGTGGGCTCATATAAAGAACAAAAGAGATAAAATAGGACCCTTTTGTTGCTCTTTATAAAGATTAAAACTTTCATAAAGAACAAATTGAAATAAAATGGAACCTTTTTTGTTGCCTATTTTATTCCTCATGAAGATGGGTTATGGGTAGATGTTCTGCCTGCCCTTGACCAGGCCGAGCCTGTATATACATAAATGGCCACCAAAAAATTTCCTGTTTATACACACGTGGCCACAAAAGTTTGTTTCCTATATATATGTAGATGCTCCTGGTGGCAACGTGTATATATATAGTAAGAAAGTATAGTAGCAATGTGTGTGTGTACATGTATGCGCATGCGTGTGCGTGTGCGTGTGGAAAAAAAGTTTGGTGACCATGTGTGTATATATCTAGTGATAACATAGTTATTAATGGGATAAAGTATTATGATTTTGTATTGATCTCATTTATAAAGTTTATGGTTCTTTATCTGCAATGTTTTGATGTACAAGATAAACATGAAAAAGATTTAAATCATAACTCTAATGGATAATATATAAAGAATATTCATAATTAAGATTCACAAGGATTGGTTTTATTATCATCCCCACTTGTGCTTATGATTGGATGACATTGTGAGCTTGTCCTGAAGTTAATGGAATGTGGAGGAGGACAAAGCTTTAGTCATGACATCAGCAATCTAAGTTGAACAAAAATATGCCTAATATGGAGAGCTTTAGGAGCAACCAAATTGCAAACAAAATGAATATCAATCTTAATTTGTTTGGCACGAGCATTAGATACTAAGTTAGAAGCAAAAGACGAGGCAATCCTAGTTCTTCAATAAGAGAGGTTATCTAATAGAGCTTGGTTGTGGTGAGAGTAATACTCTTATATTCAACCTTAGTGATGAACCTATCAATAGTAGGTTGTTTCTTGTCACTAAAAGAGATGAGATTAGGACTAAGAAAGATACATTAGCTAGATGTAGAATCTTATCAAGATATTCAACCAGTCATCATCATAGTAAGCTTGTAAGGAAAGGAGAATGGATTTAGTAAAGGAAATGACACGAGAGGTTGTGGATCGAAGATAGTGTTTAATCTGTTTTACTGCAATCCAGTGGATATCAGTAGGGCACTGTAGGCATTGCAAGACTTTATCGACATCAAATTGATATCATGTTGAGTGAGACAAAGGTATTAGAACCAATAGTGCTATGATATTCACTAGAAATAGGGAGTGGAGTGCCATAGTTTTTAGAAAGTAGCAGAGTGGGAGTGATGAGTGTAGGGGTAGGTTTGGAGTGGTCAAATTTGGTGCAAAGAAGATGGGCTTTAGTATATTGGGTTTAGGTAAAAAGAAGATCTTTGGAAGTAGGTTGGGTTTCTATTATAAGGAAATGATGAGTGAGATTTAAGTCTTTATGGAAAAAAGTGTTGCGGTGATGAACGAGTGACCAAGGTATCATCTACATATATTAAAAGAAAAGATATACGGGACAATGTCTTACGAATAAAGAGAGAGTGATCAAATTTAGAGGAAGTAAACACGAGATCATGAGGTTTGTGAATTAAGTAATAAAATCAAGTTTGAGGAGCTTGTTTGAGACCATATTGGACTTTTTAAAGTTTATACACTTGATGACGATAATGTAGATCTTGAAATCCAAAAGGTTAGGATTTATAGATTGGGTCATGAAGACAACCACAAAGAAAGACATTATTGACATTAAGTTAGTGATTGGACCGCTTGTTGGAGGTCATTAGCAAATGAAATCACCAGTGCCGTTTGCGTTGTTCTAACTCTGTTTCAGTCGATCTTATCTTATCAAGGGACCCATATAAATATGTGGATAAAATGAACTAGAACAGAACAAATGACACAGTTGATCACAAAATTCAATCATTTCGAAGCAAATCTAATGATTTTAGACCAGACCAGGCCTGACCCATTTATAGGCCCAAAACAGATTCAAATTGAAGCCCACGAAATTTTGAACAGTAACGTTGCGTTTTATAAATTCCGCTCCGCCAAAATTTAGTCTCCCGCCTTCTCCCTAAGGAATATAAAAGACTTTCAAACTCGAGCTTTACTGAGCGACTGATCCCGATATGTCGACTTGGCAGATCGTTTCCGACGCCGGAAACGAGTTCCGGTGGGAGGCATCCGGCAGAATCATCCCTGCCAAAGAGCAAATCCGTGCACAAGAAATCTGTTCACTAAAGTCTAATCACCGTTTGCCTTCAATGACTGATCTTCTTCTTGAAGGTTTTTTCAACTCAACTCTCTCTTTTTATTCTTTGTATCTCGTTTTCTGCTAAGATGCTATCGGATGAATGTGTGGTTATGTATACTATTTGTTGTGTAAAGGTTGCTCGAATCTTCTAGAGAACGAGGATGGAAATGGAGGTGGCGGCGATGTCCCCATATTCCGTACAGGGTTGGGCAAATCGGTAGTTTTGAAGCAGTCGTCGCTTGTGAAAGCTATGTCCATTCTTTGTGACGATGATGAGGTCATTCAGTCGGGTATGCATGCTTTCGAATATGGATTCCTTATACTGCTTAATTTACCTTATAAGGTGATTGTTTTATACTGTTTGTCCTTAGGTGAAATGCAACGTATGCGGGATTCATCTAGTTCATTATTCCATACTGCATCGGGGAAAATGTTTAATGTATCTTCTGCTGGTTTAGCTAGAGCCAAGAAGTTGTTGGGCTTGGAAGAGGATACCAATGAGTCAAAATTTCAAGTCTTCCAACAACCAATAAAACTATCTGGTGTCAACGAACAAACTGAGCTGCAGAAGCTATCTAGTTCGAATATGAAAGACGTTAGGGAAGATAATAGGACTAGTTCTCATGATACATTTGTTCCAAGGCTGGGTACTGATGATGTTTTAGGAAGCAAATCAATGGAGGAGGTCAATCCGAAACGGTTGCAGACGGAGATGGGTAGTCCTGGTCCAAGAACACCTTTTAAATTCCATACCGCAGGGGGAAGATCATTGTCTGTTTCAACTGATGCTTTAGAACGTGCAAGAAGCCTTCTTGGGGATCCGGACCGAGGGAATTTCTTTAAAGAAGGTGATATTTTTGGTTCAACCATTTCAGTTTTGAATGGAAGTAGATCTGTTGATGCATTGGCAAACACAGAAAGGGATATAGGCACTGCTTCTACTTATCCAGTAGCTTCAAAGAACAAATACATTTCAAAAACTTTCATATCTCCTCTTAGATCATCTTCAAATCAAGTTTGGAAATCCATCAACTCAGAAAATGTGATTTCTGGAACCAGCTTGATCAAGAGTTTCAATTCGGTCAACAATTACAGGGGTTCTACAATAAATACACCTCATAACATTGGAGATAGTGCCAATGCAAATGATATTGATCGAGGGGCTAATTCACTTGTAAGGTCATCAAGTGGGTGCCTGGTTGATATTTCAAATACCAAGGATGGACGTTATACAAATAATGCACAAAATAACGAAAAGAAGAGATGTGGAAGGGGAAGTGCCGTCTCCCTATTTAAGAGGCCTCGTAGTTCTAAATTCACCACTCCTTTGCATAAGAATGTCCTTCATGTGTCTACTGGTATATAGAAAGCTTTCTGACTAATCACTCTTCAAATTTTGGCCTTCTCTATAAAATCTGTGCTTCTCATTTCAAGGTGTACATTTCATCAGGTTTATCTACTTCATCATCTGAAAATGTTGGTTGCAGAAGAGTTATCTCCACTAAATATCCTTGTTACTTCCCAAGAATGCATATCAAGGAATATTTTGGTGTGCCTTTGTCAGCCAAGGCCGCGGTATATGGATTGCACACCTTGTTGCTTTTGTTCCAGAGGTTTACACCGTTCTGACAATAAAAAACTTTTGATGCATAGTTTGAGCATTTGATACGTGGAACAAGCTTAATCCGGTCAGAGACAGCAGACAAGTTCTTGTTCTATAATGAACCTGGGCAGGATGGCATCGGAGTAGAAGCTTTTCACCACATGTTGGTTCTTTGTGGAGCTTCAATACAATATGCTTCTAAAAGGTAACCACTCTATCTTTGTTTCCTTTGTTTCTATTTCCCAGGAAGAGTGTTTCTGGGTTTGCTGAGATCCTCAATTGATATCAGTTTTATGCTCTATTTAATTGGTGACATGCAATGTTGACATTGCACGATGACTTACTTGATATACTGCTGCCAAATACTCGTTACAAAATGCTGATGATTAACCCACAGTTAAACTCATTGGCATGACGGAGTATCGACGTGTTTGTAATGTCATTTAACTTGCTGTTTAGGTGGGTTGTAAATCACTACAGGTGGATAGTTTGGAAACTAGGATGCTATGATAGATTTTATCCACGCAAATCCGCTGCAAAGTTTTTGACAGTCTCCAATTTGTTTGAAGAACTGAAGTATAGGTATCTCTGTTATGAGCATGGTTATGTTTAAAATTTAGTTTATCAGACAAACAGGTCAAAAATCCAATACTAATATGATTCGTCTTCATAGGTATGAAAGAGAAGTACATCATGGTCATCGATCCGCGATTAAGAGAATTCTGGAAGGGGACGCACCACCTTCTTCAATGTTGGTTCTATATATTGCAGCTATACACATCATCAGTGCACCAAAAGTTGAGGCTGATACAGTTGAATCAGATGTGGCTACAATCACTAATGTTGCAAAGGTGGAGCTAAGTGATGGGTGGTAAGAAAATAGGATTGCTAATGCTTGTCTCGTATCTGATTTTCCTGGTAATGTGTAACTATTTTTGGCACACAGGTATTCAGTGGATGCTCTCTTGGATGTACCGCTCTCAAAGCATCTTGCATCAGGGAAACTGTTTGTGGGACAAAAACTTCGAGTAAGATGTTCCGTTGTCTACGATTTTCAATTTTGTTCTATGATCCCAAGCATCTCGGTCAGATGACCTCTTATACGTCTTGATGCTTTATATTGTGAAGATATGGGGAGCATCACTATGTGGCTGGGTTGGCCCTGTTTCACCTCTGGAGGTTCTTTTCAAACCAATTCAATTAAGGTTTTATCATTTTCTTAAACCAGTGAAATTCTAATGTCTTGGCTCAAGTTTCAGGTATCAGGGACAGTCAGTTTTTCGTTGCATATAAATGGAACTTACAGAGCTCATTGGGCTGATAAACTCGGATTTTGTATGTCTTGTTTGGATTCCACATTTCAATCTAACATATCTCCTTTCTGTTTCTTGCGGCCTAGCTTCTTTGTGTCTCAATATGTGAATTTTCTCCATAGGCAAGGGCGTTGGTGTTCCCTTGGCCTTCAGTTGCATCAAGAGTAATGGAGGTCCTGTTCCGAGGACATTGGTTGGAATCACAAGAATATACCCAATCTTATATAAGGAAAAGTAATTTGAGATCGATCTATCTTTACCTCCTAAAGTGCATATGGTAGTCTCTGCTGGATGATACTAATTCTTGTTCTTCCCTGTAGATTGAATAATGGTGGATCTGTTGTGAGATCAGAAAGAATGGAGGCCAAAATAATGCAGTCATACAATCAGAGGTAACATCTATCCTTAACTGCAAGATTGTTTATTTAGAAAAGATAGTCCATTTTGGTGTACAGTAGGTTGAATATTGATTAAAACCTGATATTTCATAGCTGATAAACCATTGACTGTATTTTATCTGAGGTCTCTTCTGCTTGACGATATGGTCTTAGTAGAAGAGAAAGAAACTTGGTTATGACAAGCGGCAAATGCCACATAAACCGTTGAAGCTAGGGTTGTGAAGTCAATGGTGAGCCATGAGATTAAAGGAAACCTACGTTTAGTTCCAATATTTTGTTTGACAAATTGTTCAAAATTAAGAAGTTAAGTTCAACTACGAAGAAAAGAAGGATAATTTCTGTTAAAAAACTCGTTACAAGTCCCACAATTGAATCAAGAATTAGAATCGTTTGTATAAAAATGATTAAAATGAAAGATACGAGTATGCAATTAGATTTAAGACTTGGTTGAAGCAAAGAATGATAGAAGAAGTTCTACATTGAAAATGGCTAAAGCGTTAAAAAAAGGGTACATAACCTAAAGCTAAAGTCTTAAATTAGTAATGGTGGTAAAAGGTTTGTGCTTTTGGTTGCGATAATAGTCTGTTCTTCTCTGGGTTGCAGGCGCTCCGGAATAATAGAGGGCGTTATTTCCGACTTACAAAGAGGGACAAAAGGACCCCAGGTTTACAATGAGAGCGACAGTGAGGATGGAGCAAAAATATTGAAACTACTTGAGACAGCAGCTGAACCAGAAGTATTAATGGCAGAGATGAGTCCGGAGCAATTAGCTTCTGTTGCTTCTTATCAAGCAAAACTAGAGGTTGCTTTCTTCTGTAGTGATTGCTTTAACCTTTTTTCATGCAGTGTTTGAACCTATTATTGACAGTGGCAACTTTTGATCATAGGCATCAAGGCACTTGGAAATGGATAAAGCCATAGAGAAAGCTTTGCAAGATGCTAACCTGGGGAAAAGAGAAGTGACTCCGTTCATGAGGATTAGGGTGGTTGGATTGCGCGAGGATAGAAATAAAGACATAGGGAAAGCAGGTCTAATAACGATCTGGAACCCAACTGAGAAGCAGGTGATTCCTTCTATGATATTTGGCCTTTTGAGTTCATTCCTTAGATATTTCCATAGTATTGACACAAATTTACTAATTTTTAAACAGCAAGTTGAGCTGATTGAGGGCCAGGCCTATGCCGTATCTGGACTTTTACCATGAATTCTAACACGAATACACTGTACTTGCAAGCAAGAGGATCTACTACCAAATGGCTACCTCTATCTCCCTTGGCAACCCAACATTTTCAGTAAGTCTCTGTTTATTTTATCTAATATCGTAGTAGTTGACTCGAGTTAATAGTTGTCATCTGTAGGCCTT
>JANITW010000004.1:64548966-64575975 GCA_027564335.1 Erythroxylum williamsii | reverse complement strand
GCAAATTTTATTCAAAATACCTAATTTTGCCTTTTTATTATAGATGTTAAATTAGTCTTAAATGCTCAAGTCCAAGTTGAATTTAGGTTAAAGTCCAAATTTCCTTTATAAGATATTGTTTCAAGTGAAAATAAAGTGTTTTGTAAATATTTTTTAAAGTTTTTTTTATTAAACTCAAATTAAAAAAGCCTATATATGATTTCACAAATGAGTTAATGTTCAATCATCATCAACAACAACAACAACAACAACAATATCTAATATAAATTTCACACATCAATATCTAATATAAATTTCACTTACATATAGAGTATGAGAGATCCAGTAGTATACAACTTTATCTAAAACGAGTTAATATTATTTCATTTAAGTAAAAAGTTCAAAAAAAATTAAGTATAGTCTCATTTAAATTTAAATTTAAATTTAGTAATTTTTAAAAACTCAATCTTTAATCTTATTCATTAGGAAATAGGAAAAAATAAAAAAATTTGATTCAAAAAAATTAAAATTCATTTAATTAATGTGTATAAATATTTTTAACAAAATGTAAAATTAAAAATTGTAACAATTTGTTATTCTTAATTATTCATAAATTTTTATTTTATAATTATTAACTAATCTTAATAATATAATTTATTTTAACTCCATATTCTTTTTTCTCTATATTTTAATTAATATAACACAGATTTATTATATTGCAAATATTTGGATATCTTATCTATAACACTAACATCTTGTAGAAATCTCATATAGGATCTAGGGAAGTCTATTTGTTTGCAGTCTTATCCCTAATTAGTAGAGAGATCAATTCTAAATAATTCACATGAGTGAATGAAAATAAAATAAAATAAACAAATAAATAAAGGTAAAATTAGAATAAAAGTAATAAAAAAATTGTTTTTGAAATTAAAGAAGAAGAAGAAGAAGAGGAGGAGGAGGAGTAATAATAATATCTCATTTGATTAATAATTACTAAGCAATTATTGATAAAAGGAAGTCATTTTCAAATTTTAAATAAAAAATTTGGCTTGATCCAAACATTATCAGGTTTCGGAAGATCTAAATCTGATTGCAGTTTTGCAAGTCTCAGACTGGTTCAGACCTCGTGTCAAGCTCGAACTCGATTAATTATTTTCCTATTCCTGACCCAATCCAACCCACTGTTGATCAGTTTATCCATGTAGAAACTCTTAACAATGGAGTTCCTTTCCACTCCAGAATTATCTGGTTATCCTGGTTTTCTCCTCCAAGCTTCACTTCATACAAGTTTTGGTTCAGTTTCACCATTTCTCTTGCTTCTTCCAATCTCTCTTTGCTCACTCTCCACGTTCCCAGTCCATCTGCAACGTGAAACTGCCAATCTTCCTTAACCTCATCCCATTTCTGTGACCAAGAACGAGAAGAGATATAAGGTGCTACAAACAGGCACTCCAACATCATTCTTGCCTCTAAGCTAGCTCGAAAGTTCGATTCGATCGACTCAAGCAACGCCCTGTAATGAGCTATGGAAGTTTCCATGAAAGACCCAAATCCTGTAACATCTCTCAGGTTCTTCATGACATGTCCTGTCGCGAAAGTGATTATACCTCTGTTGGTGTTATCAGAAGCAAAACCAGCTCCTGTCAATTCCTTAGCTATTCTCAGGAACTGTTTAACGAGCATTCCATTCCTTACTCTTCCCATATGTGGAAGACCCACCATGCAATTGAAGGTTAACCATTCTTTTTTACCATCTTTTTTTATTCCTTTCTTGATCTCAGTGACCATCTCTTCAAGCTCCATCTCTTCCACCTTCAGCTTTACACCATAGTGTCTTGCATGATCATGGAGTCGTCTTTGTGCCTCCTCGAAGCTCCACATCAATGGAGTCCACTCACACTCTAGTTCCTTCCCAATTTTTACCGAAGTCAACCTCACCGCCTTTTGTTTCAGGGACAAGGCCTCTATCATCGGCGGCCATTGTATGCCTTCACCCATATCGAAGTCGACTATGTGTATCGTCTCTGCATCAACCGGCATAGCTTCAAGAATAGCTGAGTTTGCTGCGAAATGAGCAAACCTACCGTACGGGAAAATTTGGTAAAACGTTTGGAAAGCTGTCTCGAAGTTCTTGGAAGACTCTTGTTTCAGATAATCTGCTTGTTTTCCAAGATCTTGGGACAGGTTAAAAGCAAGACGCTCTAGGGTTGCACCAGCAGGACTAGCTTTTTCACTCACACGCCGTATGATAATATCGGCGAGCTCTCTCTGGCCGTCCTCCATGGCTTCGCCGTAAGCTTTGAGAAGATGGAGAATACTTATTTGGTTATCCAGTTCAAAACCTGCACATGGTAAGACTAGAGAAGACGGTGTTAACTCCACGGAAGCTTCATTTGATTTTATTGATGAGCTTGGACTCCATAAATCCTGTCCCTCACTTCCACTTGAAGACCTACCCTGTACTATCTCCACAGGATCGCTGAAGTAAGATTCGATTTCATGGTCCAGTGCATAATCCTGCGCCGGAAAAGGGATCCATACATTATCGTTACACGATGGAGACCGAGCCAACCCGTCGGAGAACATGTCGGAGAAGAACGGGTTCGTTTCAAAATCATAGATATCATCTTGCTTAGTGAGTGTCGTCGGGATTTCACATAAATCATCACCAGAGTCGCCTAACCCCACGCCATAGAAGCCGATTTGATCAAGACTAGAGTCTATGGGATTGTAAAATGTCCAGGAGGACTCGTCCATTTCTGGTTGCATCATCTTCTCGTGAAAAGGGCTTGAAGGAATAAGACGTTTGCTTGCTAATAGGATTTGATACACAGATACAAGTGTCTGTGTATTTATAGTGAACAATGTAAAGACAACTTGTAGGTCAGGACATATGAACACGCACACTTGTACGTATGGAAAAATATTTAAGAAAAAAGTTGTAATTGGGATTTTAATAATATTAATACGAAATTGGATTGAACTTAAACTAGAAAATAACATCTAATAACTAGAAAAACAACAAATTATTCCTAATTTAAGAAAAATCATAACCATTCCACATATAGTGAGCAAAATCACATACCTCAAATTCTCCTTAGGATGTTGTAGATTCACATCTTCATCCAGCTTGATAAGCTTTATGAATTCATTTAATATTTGCTTGAATTTATATAATTTCCTTATTAGCTGAAAGGATTTAAACCCTTCCACCAAAGTTTATCAACTGCTCCTTACTTTATCATCAAATCCTTGTCTTCCAGTTAAGCAGTTAAAAATTTTAATGGGAGCTCTAATCATTTTACCACTGTTTATACCATGTATATCCATCTATAAATGATTGAATCACCTAGTTTAACCTTGATGTCCTCCTAAAGCTTAGCTCTTTGGAATCCATGATTGGATGTATATATTATGTAAAGTTTATTCTGACTAGAGCATCCTAGAATTCATAAGTAAGATGAATGACCTGATTAAAGATGAAGACAAATTGCTCATTAGCTCTTTTAAAATTGTAAGCAGTGATTATCCAACTATGTGATGATATAAATGGTTTGAATATAGTCTCCTTTCAGTTCCCTAGAAACCAAGAAAACTTTGTAATTTAGGTATTTTATTTTTGTTTCTAATATACCAAATACAACATACTTTTCTCTAATAATAAATCCTTAACATATTGTTTTTTTAAAGGTAATTCAACCCTTTTATATTCCACAATAAGAAATTCATGTATCAGATTAGGTGAGATTTTGGGGATTTCTTATCCTGTTATTTCCTCTAGATGTGGCTAATCTTCTTTTGTTCTTTGTAACTACCTTAAATTCCTCTATGTCTTTTCCCTTATCTACATCTACCCCATATCATCTTATATTTAAGTAACCTTATTAGTATCCTACTCTTTCGTAGCCACCTGTAGGGTCTATTCATCTGTATTGTTCAAAGATGGAGCCTTAATACCATTCTACTCCACCACCACAATTTTTACTAGCATCTCCCTATGTCTCCATATTTATGTTAGATCCCATACCCTATAAGTTAATTGTAAGGTCCAGAAACAAACAACTTGCTTGTTGGTTTCTAAAATTTATTACAAGTTTGAGGTTTCCAAGGGTAGGAAATTTGGATTTCCACCTCGGTTAACTCTCCATCCTCTCCCAACTTCATCACTAGTAACACTTCAAGAAGATCACTATCCTTTTGAATCTCCACACATATCTTAGCATAATAAATTCTTTACATTTGAGTAGTTTGAGAGTCCATGGTGAAAGGCTTACCTATTGAGCTAGGTAAGTAGCTTAGACCTTCTAAGGTCCAAAAGTCTAATGGTATATTGTAGAATATGACCCATATTGGAATTGAGTTGATGCTACCACGATCCAAACTCATCTCTAGCCTCCATTTTTGTAAGAACATAGGCTACCCTTCAATATGTCAGGGCCCTAGTTCTAGTATTTCATTCAGGTTGTAGTCATTGGAAAATTTGCAAATAAAGGTATCCCCCTCGATAAGCATGGATTTTTTTAGCCCTTTCTTGCCCCACTTTTCCAAGGCCCAAGCTTATACCTATAGGAAAGAGGGTCTTTTACCCTAAAAATAACCCAATAGAGAAGAAGACTAGATCGCAGCTCCAGCATTCAAAATTTCCTTTGAGTGGTTAAAATCCCATCCACCATCACATCTTTATTATGTGTTAGCCTTTTATTCACATATGCAACTGCAACCGTAGATTTTTTTAAGTTATTGGGAAGTTTTGAATGTCCTTTTTATATTTGCGTAATGTTCCTATGACCTTTGGAAATGGATTTCCTGGAATTGTGCATATCTGGAAACTCCTCCCTAGATTGCTTCTTGACATGATTGTGCATTTCTAATGTCTTGTGTTTTGATATACCAATAAAAAGAATTGATGGATTACAATTAGCAATTTAGAGTTATTTGTCACAATTGGAAGATTGATGGATTAAAATGTACATTTACACTAGGAAAAATTTCAAATGGCAAGATAAGTTGACATGTGGAAATTTGGGATAACTAAGCCTATAAAATAAGTGGCATATGGTAGTACACTTTAGTGACAAATGGCTAAGAGAATTGATTGACAAATGGTAGAAGAACTAAATGACATTTGGAAGCCTAAAGAGTGGACATATGGATGGCTTAGACAGTTGACATTAATCTTACACCTACACCATGCGACCAACACATTTAACTCCATTGTAATGTTTCTATTGTACTTTTTCCTTCTTCTTCCTCTCACTGTCGAAACTCACTTCTCCCTCACATCTTGAGTTTTTGCTATAAATTATATCCATTACCACCTTAAAACCTTATCAATCTCTTAAAAAAGATAGCTATATTTTGTTGTCTTCTTTTTGTCTCTGTTGAAACTCATCCTACTCCCTTATTGTTTCCAAGATGATCTTGCATGCAAATGAGGCAAAGCAGGCTTGATACATTGAGGTGGCATTTAAGCTGAACAAGTAAGTGAAATACTAATCTTTGTGACATATTTTAATAGAAACTATGATGACTGATTAGGGATAGATTGAATTTGGTATTGGTGTTGACATTGTGCTGGAAAATGATGAATGAAAGGGGTACCTTCCATTATGTTTTTGGATGCATGACAATATTAATTTGGGCTATTATATGGATGATTTAAGTTAGGATTTGAAGTATAATTGATGATAAATTGATGCTAAAGATAGGTGTTATTGAAGCGTTTTCAAATCTGGAAAAGTTAGGATTGCAGGTATGATGG
This sequence comes from Erythroxylum williamsii, assembly GCA_027564335.1. Classification (NCBI taxonomy): domain Eukaryota; kingdom Viridiplantae; phylum Streptophyta; class Magnoliopsida; order Malpighiales; family Erythroxylaceae; genus Erythroxylum; species Erythroxylum williamsii. The sequence continues at coordinate 64,570,235 of JANITW010000004.1, read as the reverse complement.
TATAAAGTGAATGGTAATGAAAGAAATGAGCAGATTTTTTTTAAGATTTAATTTAAACAATATGGAAGCTAGACTAACATGAAATGAAGTAGCTTTAAAGGACACGAATTTTGGAAAAATTCAAGTAGTAATGATGTCTATAATTATATAAAATTCGTGTAGAATTAAGGGAAGAAATGCAATGCACGATTGGGGCCTGTTGCATAAACTTCTATCACGATCGTGGCATGGTCCCCCATGATTGTGGTTCTAGTTCTAGAGTGTTAATTTCAGCCTTGTGTACATATTGAACCAATTGAGCAAAAATCACTCTAAATTGGTGTAATTGGAATTGATTAAGGCTTGGAATGAACCTAGATTATTGCTTGAGAAATTGGTTAACAAATTGATAAGTTTAGGTTGTTAATCGATGCTATAACTTAAAGAATATACTATTTTGATGTCAATTTATCCAAATATGGAAATTATGATGTGATAAAGGAATAAAGGTGTTCATATGAATGCAAGCATGATCTTAAGGATATGAGTAATGTGTATATTAGGCATAAATGAATGAGCATTAAAGAACATGAGATAATTATAAATAAGAATTGGGTAATTGTATGAATATGTATTGCTAGAAAAGTTTGGTGAATGTATGATTGATGAATTTGGAGTAAATCAAGCTTACTTAGGTATAAATCTAATTGCAAACTAGTTGTATACAAGCTATAATGTTTGAATGGTCAAGATATTTATACAAGAATACATACCTGGAAAGTCAATTGAGCATGCATTGAAACATGACACATATCTATGTGCATGATTATATATTCATATGATTAAACAAATTAGTGATTTATGAACTATGTGTGTATTGCATGACGATAGACACGCAACGTGATTGTCAACATCCATACATTACTAGAACATCGAGTCAATAGCTTTTTTGGAGCACACTATGAGTCAACTTAGATGTGTAAACTTATTTATATGTGCTTCTGTATGAATTGTATGTTTAATATAGAACATGTTTTCAACTGATTGATAAATACCATACTTAGACCTAAGGAGTTTGATATATATGGTATGAGTATATAGAAATGAAAAGAAATAAAAACTTAGTATATGAATTAATGCATCTCATTATATTGAAATGCATGATCAGATAAAGGAGTTGTGACCAGAGTGATCAATAAGGTGAAAAGAACTTTGAGCTCAGGATCATGAAAAAGAGCCTTAAGCTTAAATAACATGGACTTGGTATCCACAATTGACACAAGCTAGAAATGATCTCAGTATCCATAACAGATACAGGATAGTAAATTGGGTTGATAGGCATTTGGTCCTAAAAAAACAAAAGTGAGAATGGAAACACATTTGCATTTGCATATACATCCCTACATGTATCAAATCATTGAATTGAAATGAATTATTGAATTATTTTTAAGTAGTGAATTACATTTGAAATTAATGAAGGATATGTTGTGATATGCAATGCTAGTTTACATAATATACTTGTTTTTTTTAATCTTACTTGACTGAATAAATCGATCACAAACTCATCAAAATTGCAATGTTGTTTTTCAAGTTCAAGGGAGTTCTAGCTACTAAGGTGATATAGTAGAAGTCTAGTACTTACATTTTGGGGATGAGAATGACTTAAAGGTTTGATCAGCTAAATCTAAGGAGTCTAGTTAGAGTCTTTTGTATTAGCATCCCATTTTATGTTTTATTTTTGGTACTGAGATTGAACTAAAAAAAAAGTTATGTAATGTATATGTGGATTCTGAATTGATGCTAAAGATAGGTGTTATTAAAGTGTTTTCAAACCTGGAAAAGTTAGGATTGCATGTATGATGGTATAAAGTGAATGGTAATGAAACAAATGAGAAGATTTTTATGAGATTTAATATAACCAATATAGAAGCTAGACTAGCATGAAATGAGATAGCTTTAAAGGATATGAATTCTGAAAAAATTTAAGTGGTAATGATGTCTCTAAGTATGTGAAATTCATGTAGACTTGAGGGAAGAAGGACAGTGTACGATTGTGGCCCTCAATGCATGATCATGGCCTATTGCATGAGCTTTTTTCACGATCGTGGCATAGTCCCCCATGATCATAGGTCTAATTCTAGAATGTTAATTTCATCTTTGTGCCCAGTTGAGGAAAAATCACTCTAAATTGGTGTATTTTGACTTAATGAAGGCTTGGAATTAACCTAGATTGTTGCTTGATTAATTGGTTAAGAGCTTAATAAGGTTAGGTTGTTAATTGATGTCATATCTTAAAGAATGTACTATTTTGATGTCAATGTATCCAAATCTAGAAATTATCATGTGATAAAGGGATAAAGGTGTTCATATGAATGCAAAAATGATCTTGAGGATATGCGTAATGTGTATTAGGCATGAATGAATAAGCATTGAAGAACATAAGGTAATTATGAATGAGAATTGGGTAATTGTTTGAATATATATTGCTACAAAAGTTTGGTGAATGTATGATTGATGAATTTAGAGTAAATCAAGCTTACTTAAGGTATAATCTGATTGCAAACTAGTTATACACAAGCTATAATGTTTGAAAGATCAAGAGATTTATATAAGAATACATACCCAGAAAGTCAATTGAGCATGCATTGAAACATGACACATATACATGTGCATGATTGTATATTCATATGATTAAAATGCATGATTGTATATTCATATGATCACATTAAAATGCATGATCAGATAAAATAGTTATCACCAGAGTAACCAATGTGGAGAAAAGAGCTTTGAACTTAGGATCATAAAACAGAGCCTCAGGCTCAGATAACATAGACTCAGTATCCATAATAAATACGAGCTAGAAATGATCTCGATATCCATAATAGATACAAGATAGTAAATTGGGTTGATAAGCACTTAGTCACAAAAAAACAAAAAATGAGAATGGAAACACATGTGCATTTGCATATACATCCCTACATGTATCAAATGATTGAATTGAAATGAATTATTGAATTGTTTTTAAATAATGAATTTTAGTTGAAGTTAATGGAGGATGTATTGTGATATGCAATGCTAGCTTATATGATATACTTATTTTTGTGATATGACTTGAGTGAATAAATCGATGATGGTTCATTCACTAAGTTTACAAACTAGTTAAAATTGCAACGTTGTTTCTTAGGTCCAAGGAGTTCTAACTACTTAGGTGATATAGTAGAAGTATAGTACTTGTATTTTGGGGACGATAATGGCTCAAAGATCTGCTTAACTAAATCTGAGGAGTCTAGTTAGAGTCTTGTGTATTAACATCCCATTTCATGTTTTATTTTTGGTACTGTGATTGAACTAAAAAAACTGTTTGTGTAATGTATATCTAGATTATGAATTGTAATGACACATATGATTTTATATTTGTGAATGAAATGCGAAGAAATGAACATTTAGAATGCTTATAAAATGTTTGATGCCTTTAATGAGTTAGTTTGATTATCCTAATATACCATTTCATAGAGTATGTTCTCGAATATCCTCTGGTATGTTTGGGCTTATGCTCTATAGGAGTGGTATGTTACAATATATGTTTGAAATATCACAAACTTAGTGCAACTGAATCTGTAAGTCATACATAAGCATTTCCCATGATCGTATAAGTCTCTGTCAATATGTGAAGGCTTGTGAAATATCACGAATTTACACGTTTAGTTATATGGTCATGTAACTGATTGTGTAAGTCATACATAAGCATGTCCCTAGTCTATGTAGGTCTCTAAGAACAAGTGAACATGTTGAAATAAAATTTATAATTTATGGGCATATGTAGAGGTGTGTATACCATAAAAATTCCTTAAAACCTTGAAAGTGGTTTTTTTAATTATAAAATTCTACATTCATATCATAATATAAAAAATTTGCATATTCAAACGAGGAGGCTCTATATCCTAGCATAAAACACACCAAAAATTAGTAAAATCCTACATAAACACTAACATGGAAACAAAATAAAATGAAAATGAAATATTTCCTAATTCTTCGGTTGTCTCCCAACTAACACATATTTTGAGTCATTAGCTCGACCTTCCCTTTATGTTTCAAGGTGAATTGGTTAAATTAATATCCTTTATAGTACCATCAAGTTCACCTCTAAGATATAACTTAAATTAATGGCCAATAACTTTGAAGTTACCTTTGTATGGATGACTTACCTTGATTAAAACATATGGAAATACTTTTTCCATGATAAAGGGTCTTGTCCATCTTGATTTAAGCTTACCCAAAAGTAGTCTTAGGTAGGAATTGTATAAAAGAACTTGATCTCCCTCCTTAAATTGCTTTGACTGCTTGATCCTTTAGTTTTGATATTTCTTGGTCCTCTCCTTATACATTTTAGAGTTCTTGTACACCATCAATCACCATTCTTTTAATTTGTTAAATTGAAAATTCCCTTTCTCATCCACAAGTTAAAGATCAAAATTTATGAGCTTAATGGCCTAATGCCTTATGTTTTAATTTTACAGGTAGATGTCATGTTTTTTCATAGACATGCTTATAAGTTATAGTGCCAATTGGTGTTTTGTATGCCATTCTATAAGGCCATAAAGTGTCATCTAACTTGATTGACCAATCTCTTCAGTGGTGCTCTACAGTCTTCTTAGAAATTCATTTCCAGTTCTTATTAGCTACCTCAACTTGGACACTAGTATGAGGGTGATATGGAGTGGCAATTTAATCACTGATTCCATACATTTTGAGTATCTTTTCAAATTATGCTTTACAAAAATATGTTCCCCTAGCACTAATAATTGCTTTAGGTGGGACAAAAAAAGAAAATAGCTTTTTCAAAAATCTGTCAACAACCCTAACATCGTTTGTAAGTAAAGCTTGCATTTCTACCATTTAGAGACATAGTCAACAACTACTATGATGTATCTATTACCAAACAAAGTTATGAATAGACCCATGAAATCAATTCCCCAAATATCAAACACTTAATAAACAAGAATGAAATATTTAGCCTTCTCAACCTAGTTAGAGATATTACCTGATTTTTAGCATTAATCACGTAAAGCTACATAACTTTAAGCATCCTTAAAATTGAAGGCCAATAGAAATCTAACTCAAAGATCTTCTAAGACATTCTATTCCACTATGGTGCCCTTTGGTAGGTCCACTATGATGATGTCCTAAGATCTTCCACCCCTTAGAGTACACAACTTCTCAATATTTGTTTTGCAAAGATAGGAAACAAATATAGTTTTTTCCCAAAAATAGTCCTAAAATCAGTAAAGAATTTCTTGTTGTGCTGATTGGAAAGGCCTTTTAATAAGATCTTAAACACTAAATAATTTACAATATACACAAACTAAGGGATTTCAAACTCACTTACCTCCTTCCAATTATGGAGGAACTCTTATAGGAATGCATCATCAATGTCGTCTTCATTCAGTTCATCTAAATTTGGGTTTTTAAGGTAAGATAGATGGTCTACTACAAAATCTTCAGGTCCTTTCTTATCCTTAATCTCTAAATCAAATTCCAATAGTAATAAAATCCATCTAATTAATGTAGGTTAAGCATTTAGTTTATTCAGTAAGTATCTTAATATAGAGTGGTCAGTATGAACAATCAATTTAAACAAAACTAGATAAGATTTAAATTTATCAAATACAAAAATCACTGCTTGCAATTCTTTCTCTATCATGTTATAATTCTCTTGGGCATCCGTCAAAGTTTTATTAGTATAATAAATAAGTTGAAAATGATTCTCGTTTCACTGCCTAAGTATTGCACCTATTGTAAAATCAATTGCATCACACATTAGCTCAAAAGATAAATTTCAATATGGTGTAACCATAATTGGGGCATTCGTTAACTTTTCCTTAAGAATGTTAAAAGCATATAACATTCTTGAGTAAAGGTAAAAGGCATATCTTTCTTTGAAAAATCGGTTAAAGGCCTAGCAATTCTAGATAAATCTTTGATAAATTTTCTGTAAAAGTCCATATGACCTAAAAAACTTCTAATAGTCTTAACAGAGGTATGGGTGGTAGATTCTTAATAGTCTCAATCTTTGTTTTATCAACCATAATAACCCTATAAGAGATTTTATGTACTAAAATTATGCCCTCTTGTGCCATTAAATTACAATTTTACCAATTTAGCACCAGATTTGTTTTCTCACACCTCTTTAGTACTCTTTTTAATTTATGGAGGCATAAATAAAAAAATTTCAAAATAAAAAATGATCCATAAATACCTCCATTATATCTCCAATTAGATCATAAAAAATGGCCATCATGCATCTCTGAAACGTAGCAGGTTCATTGTGCAACCAAAAAGGCATCCTTTCTATAAGCGAACGTAAAATAAGGGCATATGAACATTATTTTCTTTTAATATTCTAAGGCAATTAGAATTTAAAGGTAGCTCGAAAGTCCATCCAAGAAATAATAGTACGTTTGCTATCTAGCAGCTTCAACATTTAGCCCACAAAATGCAAAGGGAAGTGGTCTTTTCAAGTAGCATCATTCAATTTCCTATAATTGATGCAGACCCTCTACTTAATGATAGTTCTCATAGGAATAAATTCATTCTTCTTATTTGATACCACTATCATTCCTCCCTTCTTTGGCATAATCTCCATAGGACTTACCTAAGAACTATAAAAAATATGGTAAATCACATAAACTTACAACAATTTAATTTATCTTTGCCTTTACCACTTCCTTGATATTAGGATTCAACCTCCTTTGAGGTTGTACCATTGGTCTAAATTCCTCCTCCATCATAATCTTGTGTGTGAAAAGGGAAGGGATGATTCCTTTAATGTCTGAGATCTTTCAAGTAATTGTCCTCCTATACTCCTTAAGCAAATTTAACTTCTTTTTTGATCCAGTTTTAGAGTTGAGGCAATAATTATGGACAATTTTGAATCCTTCTCAAGGAATACATATTTTAATGGTCAGGAAGTTTCTACAACTCTAACTCTAGTGGCTTTTGAATGAAAGGTTTCAACCTTATCCTTTCATTTTTTTTCAATCCCTTAGAATTCTTTGTTTCTTATAAACGACTTATTGATCTCATCTTCTTCCTGATCTTGAATAATAAAGAACTTTAACACATCTTTAAATAGAAATTCATTCACAATGTTTGAAGCTACAAAATTAATAATTTTAATAAGATAACAAGCATCATAATATTTAAGAGAGAGTCTCATGGCATCAGATATTTTAAAAGCGACCTCTTTTTCTCCTAACCTAAGAACTAGTTTTCCGTCACTAGCACCAATAATGGCTCTAGTAGTGGCTACGAAGGGTCAAGCTAGAGTCAAAGATACCTATTGGGAAAATGAACCTATCAACTTTAACAAGTACATTCTTAATGATACCTTTAGGATATTTAATAGATCTATTAATTAATTGAATGCTTATCTTAGTGGGTTTGGATTCCCATAATCCCAGTTTGAATAATTTATAAGGCATCAAATTTTATGCTAGCCACGAAGTCAACTAAAGCCTTTTCAACTAACAAATTTCCAAATAAACAATGGATAATAAAACTCTTTAGATATTTAAGCTTCTTAGGTAATTTGTTTTGTAAAATTGTCGAGCATTCCTTACTTAGTTTTACAGTAGGTAACTCCTCCAACTTCCTTCATTTAGATAATAATTCCTTCAAGAATTTTTCATATTTTGAAATTTGTAAAAGAGTTTCAACAATATGAATCTACTTAAAAACTTTAAGGAATTTACCAAACCTTTCATCCAAACGATCTTTTTTTAACATAGTGAGGTATAGGATGGTAGGTTGGAATTCCTTGATTTTTAGAGGATGATCTACATCTTTAGCTTTCTCTAGACTATTTCTTCCATTCCCTCTAGACTACCTTCATGTGATCTTAAAGATTTGTCTCAGTCGTAGTAGCAAAAGTTCCTTGTAGTCTTTTGAAAATCAACTTTTCATGCTAACTAACATGAATTTCCAAGTTAGGTATAGAAGCCTCAGTTCTCAAATGTCTTACATCTAACTCTTGAAAAACTTTGGACATTATGTCTTCTAGATTTCACTTCTTAGCCTGAGGTGGATGTTGCCGAAATTCTAATAAAGGGCCATTCCTTACCTTATTTGGATTCCCTTAAGAGATATTGGGGTGATTCCTTCATCCTAAATTGTATATATTGCTAAATGGATTGTTTTGAATTCTAGGAGCATTTCCCATATAATCCAAATGTTCAGGTTGTAATTATCAGTAATCTTGACCAAGATGTCTTAGCCTACACTCATCACACTATATAACTTGAAACTTAGGATTTATAGTTAATCCATCAATCTTTCTACTAATAATTTTAACTTGGACTACCATTTACAGAATTGCTTCTACTTCATATACCCCTTTCGGCTTACTAATTCTTGTTGGAGAAGAACACAAATGATAGTTTTTTACATCCATCTCTTTAATGAGATCATGAGCTACTTCTAATGTATTATTTAGAGTACCCTTAGCTGTTGCATCTCCCTAGTATTATGAATTATCCCATTATAAAATGTCTTAATTTTAATTTATAATGGTAGACCATGATATAGGCATTTCCTTAAAATCTCTTTGAATCTCTCCCATGTTTCATATAATGTCTCTGAGTCAGCCTGGGACTAGGAGGAGATGTCATTCCTTAGTTTGGCAGTCTTTATTGGTGGGAAGTACTTCAAAAGAAACTTCTCCTACCTAGTCCCATTTAGTAATGATGATTTATACAAAGAATTTAACCATTACTTTGCCCTACCCTTCAATGAAAACAAAAATAATATTAATCTTATTGCATCTTCATTGGCATCATTAAATTTAAAGGTATCAAAAATCTCCAAAAAAGTTTGGGATATATGTACTATCTAAATGGGATAAGTTAAGAAAACATATTCATTATGAGATGACAATAAGCCACTCCAATTATAAGATTGCTATCATACTCATTTATGCAGGGAACTGGGAGTTTCAAAGGACAAATCTATGGAAGGAGTTCTTTATTCTAGAACCTAAAATTGGCTCACCTTGGATACTAACCATCGAATATAATTGAACAATGTTAATTAATAAATTAGGCAGATTTCTAACTCATTCCAAGTTTCAGGGAATAAGTTCTATGGAATACATGAGGTAAATCAATTGAAACTTAAACATAAATCAATTGAAACTTAATAAAGGTGGAGAATTCTAGCTATGCCACAATCATGGGGAGTGCCATGATAGTGCATAGTAAGTGCATGATCATAGTAGGTGATACATGCTACAATTGTGATAGGCATGAAAGATCCCACCCATGCCCCATATCCTCAAAATCATAGTTTGACCTTTTTTTTTTCTAACCCTAACATTTAGATACTTGTTTTCTCTTCTTTCATATGTCATATTGTCTCTATAAACTTATAGCCACCTCTATAACTCTCCACTTCCTCCTAAATCTCTCTTCACTTTTGATATGTATAGATCATAATATGTTTTTCTAGGTGTTTTAATATGTTTTCAAATGTTTCTTATACGATTATCATGTGTATAGGTTTAGAATTGAGTTGTTGTTAGTGTTTGATTATGTTCTAAGTGTTTGTGTGGTTTAAAATATGAATTAATCATAATTTTATGTTTTAAGAGGTGATTATGAGTTCTAGAAATCAGATGAAGAAGATGGAGGGTGCATGAAAGATGTCATGACCATGAGTGTTGCATAGACCACATAACTCTTTGTCAAGATCATGATAAGGAGCACAATTATGAAGATGAAGGAAGAACAATGTGAGGTGATAGTTATAGGTTTCATGATGTTTTAATGGGCTTTTTAGTATGTTTTTAATTAATTGATTCATGCATGTTTGGGTTTAGAATTGTGTTAGTTGGTTAGATATTTGTGTTTTTAGTGTTATGTAGATTAGAGCATGCTATTGAGGTTTAATTTTGTGTGTTTAAGGTGCTTTAAGGTGTTTGTTAATGTTTGAGATTAGATATCGAAGAATGGAGAAGATTTGGAGGAAGCCCGGTAGAGGACCCAGGGCCACGATTATGACAGAGATGATTCCATCAAGCCACAATTAGGCCATGATCGTGGCTTGCATATGAACAGACGTGGACCGGCCTCCCAAACTTAATTTTTTGTGGGTTATTTTAGACCTTTGGGCCCAGATAAACCTAGTTTTTATCCATATTAGAAAAGACGACATAAGACAAGAGAAATGACCTAGAAAAGGAGAGATTTCCATTTTGCCATCTTGGAAAAAAAGCTAAGCAAGAGGAAGAATGGAGATGGAATAAGAGAAAGAAGAAGGTGGAGCTTTAGCTGCTTTAACCTCCAATCCTCTAAGTTATCGTTTCTTCTTTCATCTTTTATTTCATTCATTTGGTGTATGAGATGGAATTGATGATGATGAATCTTGGGTTAAGGATGTTTTAATTTTTTTAGGGATTTATACTTGATTTAATGTTAATCTATTGCTTTTATTATTAATGATGTTGGGTGTTGTGATTAGTTGTTATAATTGCATGCTTCAGTAATAAATCAAGAGAGTGAACCAAATGCAAAATGATTAGGTTTGTTAATGAGAGTTAAATGATCTAATAGACTAGGCAAATAATCAAATTGGTAATTTTACAGAGAGAGATCTAGCGTGAGGACCTGGTTATTTATTGGAATGCTTAAGAACTAACTAGGTTGCAGGTTGTTTTGTTAATCGAGAGATTACATGTTCGGTAACTCAACTTAATTAGGGTTTATGATTTAGGGCTTAGTGATTATAACTTGAGAGAGACTAATTCACCCTTGGATAGTCTAGGATTGACACCACATTAACCCAAAAAGTGACTAAGTTAGCATTGATGATAGGATAAATCCCCTTTCTCATAACTTGTTAATCTTCCTTGTTTGAATTTCAATTGTCAATTAGTGGTGCTTAAATTTAATTTCTGCATTAATTTAGAGTTTCAATTTTCAATCATTCCATATTTGATAGTGTACTTTTTTTTTCGTTTTTATTTCATGTTAATTACACTTTTTAGGCCCTAGGTAAATTAGGATTCAATTAGTTCTCTAATTGCTCGTGGAATCGACACCTTATATAGTATTCTACAACCCGTGCGCTTGTGAAAATATTGAGGGTTTTATAAGATTAAAACTTGCTCAACATGAGGCATGATCGCGCCTCCAAGTCACAATTATGTCAGGAGATTTTCTAGGTACTACTTTTTTTGTGTTTCTAAGGTGGTTTGGGGCTATTTTTGGAACCGAAAAAGTGGGGAAACCCTATAGTACAACCCTAGAACCCTAACGCACTATATAAGAACATAAACAACACCAAAAAGGGTAGCTTCCATACATCAAAGTGGATTAAAATGGAGAGATCAAAGAAGAGCTTCAAAAAATTCCATCATTCTAGATCAACGAGTTAAACAATTTTTATTCTTTTTGTTTCTTTTTTTATAGTCCTTGATGTGTAATTGGATTTGTATGATGTATAAGATGTCTATGGATTTTTAAATCTATATTAGGGATTATTCTGGAATTATTTATGAATCTTAATTATTGACAATTTCAATATATCTTTAAATGTTTATGACAATTTTCATGCACATACTTTATAATAAATTAAGAGAGTAGGTCAAAGTAATTAGTGTTAAGGCGTACAACAAGATTTGGCAACTTAATAGACCCACAATTATCAAATTAATGGTTAATCAAAGAGAGATCTTGGTTTTGAAATTAATTATCTAATAGATTGTTTCATATCTAACTGAATAAGTTTGGAATAGTTTTGTGAATCGAGAGATTACAAATTTATAAATATCAATTTCAATTGGGGTTAATTGACTAGATCTTGAGAGAGAATAATCAAAACTTTAGTAAATCTAGGATCAAACATAACTGAATTAATAAGATTAATGGAAACAAAATAAACATGTAATAGTTCTTAAGTATTTAACTTTGATCAATCTCAATTTTCATTGACAACTAATAGATGCATATTTGACCATATTTATACACCCATATTTGATGCATTTTTCTTAATATTTTATACTTTTATTGTATATGTGGTACTTGATTTGCTCCAAGTGCATTTATAGGTTATAATTTCCTTTATGGACTCAAAAGAGAGTAATTAAGATGAAAATGTGAAATGAAACAAAGATCTGAAGCAAAGAATGGATCCACAGCCGTGTACTCCCTAACTATGCAAAATTATGAATTATGGAGATTTTGGGATATGTAAGGTCGCATATTAGACTATGTATCTCCCATAACTCTAAAAATTCCTATAAAAAGGCATAACTGAAGGCAAAAGAGGGGAGCAGACTTACAGAGGTGATTTCAGACGTAGAGATAACTCATAAGGTCACGTATCAGACCATGTATCTCCTAGAACCCTAAAAATTTATGTAAAAAGGCATGAGTGAAGGAAAAAGAGGGGAGCATACTTAAATGGAAAGGTGATTTTAGACTTAGAGATCATTCATAAAGGGCCATATTGATCTATAGACATGGAAAATGAAAAGAAATCATCGACAAATCTAATAGACTACATCATCAAACCTTTACCTTTTAAGAACATTCGATAAAAAAGAAGGGAGGTTTAGAATTATGAATTCTTTATTTTACATTCCTTTTTATGTTTGATTTCATTTTCTACCAGGTGTAACTAAATTCCTTGTTAGTTTTTAGGTGTGACGAACCTTATTTTATGCTACAATTTAACTCTTTTATTTAATGTAATTTTTTGATTGATCTATTGTGATTCAATTATATGTTTAATATATGTTTTGATAGATCCAAAATAATAGTACATACTATAATTTCATAGCATAGAGATTGCAAAATCTTGTGTATGAATATATCTACCATAATTGAAAGGGGTTGATTGCAAATCTAGAGATAGGTCTAACCTTATATAATTCCTCTAGATTAGGGTCAGACCTAATAGTAGAATTCACAAATCGATAAAGCAATATTAGAAACTTTAACCAGAGTAATTTGGTCACTAAACCTAAGATTAGTTGTTAGTAGTCTCATGTAAGTTATTTGCATGTGATAGAATCTCCAATAGGATAATGGTAGTTACTAATATTCATTGTTTTCATAGGATTTGACCTATACTTGCTTGTGCTAACTACAGCTACATTATGAACTTGTGGTTAATTCATATTAGTATAAAAATAACTAATTAAGTTTTTAGCAATGTTTCTAGGGATAGTGATAGAGATCATATCCATAGGAACTGTATATGTAGATTTTGTAATGAAAATAATAGGTGTTTAGGATATAGGAGGAGGTGTTTGGTTGAATTTGAATAAGAATACAAAGTAAAATTGAACTAATAAAAGAAAATCAAATTAAACAACATAAAAATGAGAAAATTGATGAATACAATTCTCAGTTCAATCTTGGCCTATGCACAAATAAGCATACTTAATTGTCTTGTATTCTCATACCTCTCTTAGAAACTATTAACTGTTGTTTAACAATAATCTTTATTAACCCCAATTTTCCTTTAAGAATCAAACTAAGCTCTTAAACTAAACCTAGCTATCAAATAACCTAGAATAAGCTCTCTAGATTTAGTAGGACAACTACATTATGAACTAGGAAAACAAATTAATCTAGGCAACAACCACATAAGCTAAGGTCATTTAACCTATACTATGTTATCTTTAATGATTCATCACCATTAGTTTACCAAAATGAATCGAAAATATAACTATTATGTATTGTATTATATATTTTGAAAATGGATTTATATAAAAATAATCTAATGAAAGCATTCAAATCATTTTTACGTAAATACCTAAGACAATAAGCAAAGGATAATATAAGCAATCTACAAAGAGAGAATCAACAATACAAGATGTAGATATGCCTAAATATATTCTTTGGCTTCGATTTCTCCTATGAACTAGAAGGAATAGGCCTAGCTCTCCATAGATCCCAAAGAAGTAAGCATTCTACCCCTTTTAGTGTTCTAAAAGTGATTCATCCCTTTTTTGGCCACTAAAATGTCTATTTGTTGCCAAAATTAGGGTTCTAGGAAGATACACAGTTGGATACATGGCTCCAACTGTGTAATGCATAAATGTGCCATTTGAATTTAGCTTTTTTAGTTCCATCTTCACACCCTAATCCATCTCCTTCTTGTTCCACAAAGATAAATGATTTTGAAGATTAAAATGATGGCTCAATGAATATGCTTTTAACTCATTTTAGCTATTGTGCTTTCAACTTGTACCTAAAACCAAATATGAACCAAAATAAGTATTTGATAATCAAAGATTACATCATGTTTTCTGGGCAATCTAAGATGTTTTTAATGGTTAAATTTAATCAATTGGTGTGTGTTTAGGTTAGAATTGTGTCAGTTAGTTAAGTATTTGTATTTTATGGGTTAGAGCATAAGCTTGAGCTTCAATTTTATGTTTTTAAGGTGATGTGTCGTGTTTGCTAGTGTTTTAAGGCAAATATAGAAGAATGGAGCACATTCAGAGAAGACTCGAAGCCAAACCCAGGCCCACGATTGTGACAAAAGCAGAAGCAAGGAGTAACGATCATGGCATATTGGCCACGATCGTGATAGAAGGTCAAACAAAGTGCCACAATCATGGCCTGCGTAACAAACAGCATGTCCCGACCTTTTGAACTTCATTTTTTAGGGACATTTCAGACCTTTAAAGCATGAGAAAAGCGTTAGAATTGCCTTAATTAGAAAAGACTATAAAACGAAAAAGAAGAGACGGAAGAGAGGAGCCTCCAATTTTCCATTTTGGGAGACACTATAAAAGGAGAGAATAAGAAGAGAGAGAAAGAGGAAGAGAGGAGAAAAAAAGTGGGTCTTCACAGCTGCTGCTTTCTCGAGGCATTCTAATCCCCATTTTGTGTGTATGTCTTTCATCGTTGTTTTCATTTTCTTGATTATTAAGATGGATACAAATATGTTTATAGATTTAGGTTTGATTAAGATGTTCTAACTTTCTTTCGGGATATTACCTTAAGTTAATGTTAATCTACTTATTTTTTGCTATTTTGATTGAGTTTTGTGATTTATTGTTGCATCTTCATACTTCGGTAACAAACTAAGAAGGTAAGTCGAATGAAAAATGATTGGATCCGGTTAATAAGAGCTAGGTGATCCAATAGACCATGTAATCAATCGTATCAATTATTGTATGGAAAGAGATCTTGTATGAAACCAGTAGTTTATTAGAGAGCTTAATAATTGATTAGGTTGTGGACCGATAGCGAATTGAGAGACAACAATTTTGATGACTTGACTTGATTAGGGTTTATTAATTAGGGTTTTTATAACTCGAGAGAGAGTAATCCACCCTATGATAGTCTAGAACCGACATCTTAATAACAAAAAAGTGATTAGGTTGGAATTGATGATAGGATAAATCCCTCTTTCATAATTTGGTTAATTCTCTTGTGTGATTTCCCATTATTGAATTGTAGGTGCTCAATATTTGATTTCGTTGAGTTAAATTTGCAAATTAATATCTTGACAATCATTCGTGTTTACTTTCCTATCTTATTTTATTTTCATTTTATTAATTTTCTAGCCTTAAATAACTTAGGATTAGATTAGTCAACAACTCCTCATGGGATCGACCCTTCACATACTACAATTCTTGACCCGTGCACTTGCAATATTTTGAGGGATAGAAACAGTAAAGCTTTCCTAACTCCAACAGTATTTTAAGCATTTCATAGCGTTAATCACTAAGTGTTATGAAGTAAATATATAACCAATTAAGCACACATAGAGCCTCTATCTAAGAAGAGGAAGTAGAGAAGTGGCAAAAAATAATTAAAGAAGATGAGCTAAAATCCTTTATCTAAGAGGAAGAAGACTGGAAAAAGGTAGTTGAGGAAGAACTAACAAAGGAACCATATAAGGAAACTACCGATCAATCATTAGGAGTCACCTTAAGTATAAAAGGTTCCCACTTCCTCCAAAACAAAATGCTCACGGCGACAGAAGACCCGTAGAGTTTCATTATCCCTTATTTTATCAACAATTTGCCATTTAAAAGAGCATGAATGCAATCGCTAGGATTTATTAATTTGATAAATTATGCTCTTATTATTATCTTGCAATAATTGGCTTTCTTACAAGCTACAAAATCCTTATGCAAAGAAACGGGTAGAAGCAAGCCACTAATCATAGACCCATGATGAGGGTAAACGTGTAGGGTACATTGAGCTAAAGGTGTTAAACAAGTGCTACATGGGAGACAACCCATGAATTAGGATAGTTTTTTTTCAAATTTATGTTATTTTTATTTTCATATTTTTATTTTTATTTTCTTTTATTTTTTATCCCCTTTTATTTGTATTTTACAAGGATGTTAGTCTAATATTAAATGGATAGTCCCAAATCAGAAAGTCGTATTACTCAGGAAAGTACCAACTCAACCTTCTCACTTATAATATATGTTTATATCATGTACATTGGTGACAACGTACAACTTTAAATGTGGGGAAGGAGTTAATGATTTTCATGATTTTCATAAGTTTATTATAATCTTGATTATTAAATTCTATTGATTGATATTCTGACTTAATTGAAATCTATCCATCAATGTTGTATTTCATTATCAAATTGACTAGAATTAGTATGAAAAAGGATGATAGTTAGAACAAAATTTGTTTTTATAAGTCATATTTTTGTTAATCCTTGAGATAGTCATATGGAATGAAAATTGCATACTATTTACACGTACGTACCCATCTTTTTTGTGAGCTTTTGAGCCTAGGACCAAAATTTCAAAAAATTTTATGCACTTTGTATTTCTTTCATGTATGTTATTGTGCATAGTTGAACAATTCTATAACTTGCTTTTATTATGCATATTGAGACCATATTTGTTAAATTAGAAGTATTGAAGTGATAAAGGCATTTAGATTCAACAACTTATTTTAACCTATTTCTTTGATAATTACCTTACGCTAAATTTATCTTTAGGAATAACCGAGTTTGATCCTTAGCCTTTTTCATTATTTAAAACCCAAATATAAACCTTTATCCTATTTCTTTTAAGCTTTTTTATTATTTTGAACCCCAAAGGTTATTTACATTATTTGGTTGTTTAAAACTTGAAAATCATGATGGGGTCTATTATTTCTTTAATTATGGTACTGAATGCTCAAAAAATTATATGGTACCAATGGAGTTAGAATAAAAGGATCTGTGTTTTGTTAACAAGTTTCTTGTAATGTCTCTTTAGTAAATTTCCTTTAATTCAACCCTTTTTCTTATCCTAGCCATACTGTACCTAAGCCCTAATATAACCTATATAAAGACCTTTTGATTTTTGTTTCTAGTTTATATATAAGTGCTGGAGGTGTGATAATATTGCAAGCCTATTGTAAAAGTTTTACTATGCATGGATTCAAGAGTTTGATATTTTCACCCTAAACATTTGAGTACATTGAGTGAAATCTTAGTCAGGGTGTAAAGGCTTATACTTTTGATTTTGATGTGATTGTTGATGTAATTACTATTAATATTGATTAGGAAATTAATTTTAGGATAAATTGACTCTAATTGTATGTTAATTTGATTCAATGACATGATGTTTATAGTATGAATGGACATATCAAGATTAATGAAGAACATATGTTGCAAGATTTATAATTTTAATTATAGTTTGCTTAAGGACAAGTAAAAGCTTAAGTGTGCGGGTGTTTGATAGATGCATATTTTGTAGCGCCCCCTTACCGTAGGGTACGCACCGATACGCCCGTGGGTCGTTCCGACGCATATCCCACAGCAAGGAAGTGCTACTAACAGAAACAATCACTAAACACTCGTATGGCATCACTATAATTAAAACCGCATATGTAAATCACTAAAATTTAAAACCACAATAATCTTTCATTTCATAACATCAATCCCAAAATATAGACAAGTCTATCAGTTCCCTACAGTCTAAATACAATATCTCAAAAAGGAAATTGATACAAAAGTCTATACTAAGTCATCCCAAAAATCGCCCCAGTTGACCGACCTGTGTGACATCGCTCTACTTGATCACGCACTCGCACGGCAGGAAAAACTATCACGGGAGCTAGAATCCTACTGACGCTGTCCTGAAAAATATATTGCAATGTTGGGTGAGTTTGCGAACTCAATGAGAAACCATCATCGATGGTTCACCCAACTCATGCATATACACATAATATATCGCAATAGTCATAATAACACATTCAGAACGCTGTAAAACAATTTACACATTTTCACTATAAAGTAACTCACACAAGACACTGCACAATCGTCACATAATATACACAATATATCACACAGTCGCAATACACGAAACACTACCAGACACTTTACACATTTCACTATAATCATACATTAGATAGGTCACTGAGAAGTTATCACTGAGCAATCATCACTTAATACACGCACTCTCACTTTTCACATTACAATCTGATGCATAATGCATGTCACTTCTCATTTTATGTCAGTGTTGTGACTGAGCGTCAATATTCACATTTTTTGCAAGTAGGAGAGCCCTCAGGGTATGTACTACTGGCCGCTCACTTTAGGGATAGGAGAGCCCTCTGGGTATGCACTATTCCCTTTTTAGCCTTAGGCCCCTTTCACTGAAAATTGAGCTCAAAGCTCTGATCACTAATTGCTTCAGTCACAACTATTAATTACCATTTTAATCACGCCTAGCATGTACTCACACTTGCACAATCAATCACACGTATCTCGCTCACTTCTATGTATCACATTCAGAACACTTATTCACAAATTTCAGCACATGTATTCACAATCTCAGCACATTTATTTCACATTTATAACACTCACATGGACAACAATTCACACCTTCACAACACATTTAATCACACAAGGATTGAGGAACCAACTAGGTTACTCACCTGTAACTTCCGAGCTACTGCTTGGAAGTCCCAGCGATATTCGTGGACTGACGATCCAACGGTGCCTCTATAACAATTCAAATGAAATCTCATCACTATATGCTCAATCAAATAAAATCAAAAATGCACATGTCTTAATTCAAAATTGTACGATGCATAATCATGATTTTCCAGCGCTCTAATCCAATTCCGCTATCTCTCGTTTCACAACTAAATTTACTATTCACTAGGTCAAAATCCTTCACTAAGTCCCCAATGATAACTCCAATTGACAAAACATAACTCTTAAGTTATACTAGGAACTGAAATCGACTCTCTCTCGATAATTTCGATCCCTCTAATTAAAATTCAAACTCTCAGTCTTTACCACTAAAACTTATGCCCAATAAACCAAAGCACATCCATTCAGAAATCTCGACCTTCGCCGCAAAGTATGACTCTTCGCCGTGACGTATGGGTCGTTTGCCGTGGCGTGGGAAACGTTCGGCACGGCGAACATCTTCCTCGCGCCTCGCCATGACGTCTACGAGTAACTCGTCGCGGCGTCTAATTTATTCGCTCGCCGCGACGTCTAATGCGGCTCGCCGCGGTGAGCACACATTTTCTCGTCACGGCGTGGCCTTTATTCAGACGTCGCGACGTGCGAACGACTTCGTCTTCTCCGATCGACTTTTCCGCCATTTTCAACCATTCTCTCTCTATAAACCAGTATTAACTCACTCCAACTACCCAAACTAACACATTGAAACAGCATAAATGCAACAACCACAATAAATAACAATATTAAACACAATAAACTTACCAAATCAGAGATCGATCGGTAACCCTAAAAACCTCCGAAAATTTCTCAAGCTCTAGCAAACACGACGAACTCCTCAATCCATGCTAGACATCGACATCTCCAAGATTTCTAGTTGATCTTTGACCACAATGAAAGAGGAACAAGAGAAACTCTCCAAGGGGAAGAATCGGAAATCAACGAGGGAGGAAGAAGAAGTTTGCCCTAGGTTGAAGATGTTTTTCTCCCAAATTTTCAAAACCTATGATATATATATAGGGTTTAATTTAAACCTATAGATCATAGTCCTCAGTTTCATTTAATCTCAGTCTCTAAATTTCACTGGCTCATCACAAAAATTCCTAAACTCACAAATCTAAATTTTCCAAGCCATTTACCACTCACTTTCGGAACCGGAATCTAAATCATCAGTCTCAAGATCATTTTCTCGGTCCGGACTCATAACTCTAAAAATTCCAGAAAAATTTCCAAAATTTCTCAAAAATGTAAAACACTCGATCCCAACCTCAAATCTCAATTTTCAATTCCACAAATTAAATTCTCACTCTCTATTCCATCCAATTATCCCTAATTTCACTTTAAATCAAATCTAGCTCAATTATCTCAAAATTCACAATTCAACTCATAATCACAATTTAATCGCTGGAATAATCATGAATGCATGCCACTAAGCATATGCATGTGCAAAATGATCTATCTCTTTATAATCAGAGGCCACAAAGCACTCGATCACAATTTATACCATGACAGAACTACCCGTACCAATATGCTCATCGCATCGATAACGGGATGCTATAGAAAGAGGCAATATGCCTCACATCTATGTGATACTGCTTTGTAGTCTTTTTGAATATGCTATTGTGAAAATCTGTAAATTGCTATATGATATTCTGAATGTGCTATTGTGATAATCTGTACGCTACTAGCGTAATGCATGAATTAGGTGAACCATTGATGATGGTTTCTCCTTGAGTTCGTAAACTCACCAAAAATTGCAACTATTTTTCAGGATTTAAAGAGTACCTCGTTAGACAAACGGGAGTATACCTACTGCATGCAAGTCAGAGATTTGAGGTCGGGATCAGTTCAAGTCTGCATTAGTGTCATTCCGTTCTTTATAAAATTGTATTTTTCTGCAATTTTCGCAGAATAGTGCTTTCTATTTCAATGGGTGCCATTGGCTAATGCCGTATTTGTATTGTGATCACTGAAAGCGTTCAGGAACAACATTGGGCTCAATTTGGTTATGGATTTTTGTGCATGAAATGGTTAAGTACTGTTGAGTGTCTTTTTATGACTGAAATTGTGTTATGATCGAAAATGTTTTCGAATTAAAGAGGGCCCAAATCGTTTACTGAATTCCGCGCATACAATTATTTTTTTAAAAAAATATCATATTGAGTTTTTGGACTGTAATTGAATGCTCTAGCATACCACTCTCGTGAGGCACGAGCTCAAATATCACCCTCGATGTCGAGTTTGGGTCTTGCGGGAGTGGGATGCTACATTGTGCATGTGTGTGTATGAGTGGATAACCTGACAGTTTTTGGTGTGTAGGCTGCTAGAATATATGACTA
>JANITW010000004.1:64519458-64530333 GCA_027564335.1 Erythroxylum williamsii | reverse complement strand
TTAAATCCTTCGTCGTACTTAGGGTTACTTGTTAATTAGGGGTTATTATTAGATCGTATCTTAATAACCTAATAATACAATAAGATTGGTTGGGAGGACGTTCCTTTCGGCTATAACTTGTCTGCAATGTTAATTTGAATAGTTATCCTAGAGTCGATGATCAATCCATATGAATTTCATACCGCGAATTACCTTTGACTGGGTTTGTTTTCTATCGATTTCGAATTTTAATTATTATCGTTGTCTTGATTTCGTTTTTATTTTTTATTTTATTTTATTTTATCGTTAAACAAAAAAATTCCCAGTTTTCACTTTATCTTTCAGTTTGCAGTTTCAGTTCTGGCTAACCTTAGGCAAGGCTAGTCTCTAGGGTTCGACCCTTCTCACCCTATTTACAGTATTCTTAGTTTTTTTGTTAGGAAGAGCAGGTCTTTTATTTTTGGTGGTTTCGACACCCATCAATTATCACTCCAAAAAACAAAAAAAGGGAAACACAATGTAACTCTTAACTATACATCAAATACCTTTATTTCTCGTATTGACAATGGACTAATCCAAACCTGAGCACAAATTCGAGTTAGATCAAACTCGATTTGGTATGCTAACTTTGATCTGACTCTATCAAATTTAAATTCGATTCTTGTCAAATCAATTTTTGTTCATTCACTTTGAATCAAGTAGGACTCAGACTCTACTTATTTGCATCTCTACAAGGTCTAAGAATGGAAACATCTCCCTTTAGTTTTGGAATCCTGTGGGCTTTCAAGTTCGGTGAGAAATGGTTGAGAGAGCTCTTCAGACCACAGATCCTGTGCTTTGTCCTCCACGGTAAGAATATCTCCAATCCACAGCCCTTAGGTGAAGACTCTGAAGAGTGCAGTCCTCCAGCTTTGCCATGGTCAAACTCGTCCAAGAACTTGCAGGAATTATAAGGAAGAGTCTTGTTGATGTTCTTGGATGCTTCCAATATAGAAGATGAAGCTAGTGCAGTAGCATCGGGAAGAAATCGTCGCATCATAAAGTTGGGAGAATCACAATCACTGACCTCTCCACTCTCCAAGTTCAGCCTTTCAAGATCATCCTCGGCTTTTTGAACGATGTCTATTGCTTCTGTCAAGGACAACACTTCTACAGCATCCGAAAACACATCATCCTCTTCGACATCAGCATCACATCCATCATCAGGTTCGGGAACATTAGCAGGATGTTCCTGGTCGTCACGTTTGGTTTTTTCTTTCTGCAGATGCCATCTGCAAGGTGGCGGCTTTGGACGAGGAGTGTCTCCTGTATGGAACTCCTTCGTGATCACAAATTCCTTGGGCTTTCCAGGAGATTGTTCCCAACAAAATGGAATAGCAGAATGTGAATCAGTAGTAGCAGAAAGTCCTTGATCCTCAGAAGGGCAACGTCGCCTGATTGATAAGAGAGGCAAATTGAAGTGCAGCTTTGTTGAGCCGTTCAGAACTTCAACCTTCTTTTTCTCTGTTTCTTCCATAAAAATGCACTAGATTGGACATGAAGATGACTGGCTAAGTTTAGTTTCCAAGTGAGTGAAGAAAAGTTATAAAAGTAGTTGCTTGATATTATCATAGAGCAGGTGAGAACTATGGGTATCTCGTGGAAGCCATTAAAACCACTTTTGGACTTTTAGTGGTGATAACAATCACATGTGAAAGAGAGCTGAAAAGTCTCAGATACTGTGAACCCACAATGATTCACGTGCTTCATAGTTCATTCTATTAACGTGTTCACTTCACAGCACAATCATAAAAACACATGTAATTTACAGACTATTGCGTGAACTCGAAACTTTACACAGCATAACCGAAGAATAGCGGCCAATCATCAGAGGAGAAAATGAGACTGTCATAACAATAAGAACTGAGTGATGTACAATGTTGAATGTATCTAGTGTCTTAAACATTAACAGAAACAAAGCTGAGTATCAAGATGTCCTCTTCGCAGCTGTTGTATGGAGAAAATTGTGAAGCTGGAAAACCAGAAAGAGCATATTTTTCCGTGGAAATACTTCACCAAAACAATAGACCTGTAAAATTCTAGAGGGCAGACTGCATTTTTAGCTGCCATTACATGTACAAGTTTCTTCGACCGTGTTATAGCAAGTCCCAGTTGCGGTGAAATGTCGAGTGGTAGCAGTAAAATCAGTATGCAACCGCTTTTAACATTCAATGTTCCAAAACCACATCCAAATATGTACACATAATCTTCAGTATCCAGTTTCTCGTCCGAATAGGAACTTACGCTCTTAAAAGAGTCCAGGGAGTAAGTGCGAGCATGGTTTCAGAACAACATTTTGTAAAGATAATCTACCCTGACAAGCACAGACTCCCATCGCACTGTAAAATGAGAGAAGGTTCGGCAACAGTTGGATTGCCCACGTAATGAAGATACCACGAATATAGATCCCTGGTTCTCACCTTGGTTGTTCATTGACCAGCTCTAGTGCTTTCTTATAGAGCTCGATGGTGTCAACATGAGTGGGATCAAGACAGAGTGCTGCCTCAGAATCACGAACAGTAGAGGCCAAGTCACCCGTAGAGTCATGAAATGCTGCTCGAAGATGTAGCAGCTGCAAGTCTGGCTTGAAAGCTATGGCCTTCGTAAGCTCTTCTACAGCTTCAACTTCTTTATGGTCATCCATTAAAGCTGAAATGGGCATTATAACATTTTAGTAGTGCAAACTTTCTCCACATACATGCAATTATACTCTTGAACACAAATAAGTTGACAAGTGTAGTCCAAAGTGAAGCTAAATGATATGAAGTGACCACAAATTCATTTATTTACATTCACAAGTAGTAAAAGTAGAACGGAACCATTTCTCAGATTTTGTGGCGAGTAGATTTTCCCTGCCAAATATATAGGACAACCATCCGTTCGAAGTGTAGAAAACTTAAACCACAATGAGAAAAGAAACGCCTTTTTATGAGTCTCTTCACTGTATTAAGTCAAACAAACACAAGGACTAACAGACATCGAAGCAAGAAGTTCAAGACTATAACTCCCATAGAAAGTTTCTTCATGTCCAAGTTATACCCATCAGCGTGTATTAAAACATACAAAAACACTTGATACAACTTTGCTATATCATTCTTGCACAGCCAACTTTTTAAAGGAAAAAAAAACCGATAACCCAAAGATCCAATGTCATTAACTTCAAGCATGCTAATGTTTATTACCACTGCAAATAATAGATCCAAAAGATGCCGATGGAAAAGGAACAGAATTATGAGCAAATCTCATAAATGAATATATTTGTCATCCAGACACTTAGCATAAACACTATTAGCATAAACACTATGCTCATCAAGCTTTCTTTAAGATAATAAAGTAAAAACAGTATAAAGGGAAGATCAGTCAAATTAGCAAACCCTTGATGCACATGATTATATATTCTTTATTTATTTACTGGCAATTATAAACTGCAGAAACCATAACTGCAGTTACGACTTACCTGCTGCTCGATATCTGTATGGATATGTCCTCAGGGGATCGAGCTGGGTTGCCATACTAAGATCCCTCTTTGCCATATCTGTATCACAGTACTCTGATCGCTTTTCATAAGCCGATGCATTGTTTCTTGCTTTCTCTATCAACTTTGTCATCTCATCATACGCAGCTTTGCGTTGACCTTTGAGATGATATACACGTGCCAGACCTTGATGTGCTCTAGTATGCTTGATATTCAATGCATTCATGTAGCAGTTGGCAGCTAGATCCAGTTTATCACAGTCAACGTAGACACTGCCCAAATTATTCAGTGCCTGCCGAATGATAAAAATAACTTTAATATGTTCCATATTCACATAAAATAAAAGGATCACTTTAAAATTCAACTCACTTGTCCTTTTCGCAAGCCATCCGAAGGGCACCTAAGAGCTTCCTCTAGAAGTTTGATGACATACGTAGAGGAATCAGAATCAAGACTTGAATCTGCTAATACATAAGCTTTAAGAAAGAAAGCTTCAAATGATCGCTGCGCTGAAATTGACTCCTCAGCCTTGGCTAAAGCCTCTTCTCGATGGCCAGTATCATACAAAATCCATCCCTCATAGACAAGTCTTTCATGTTCAGATGTAGCATAATTTCTAGCTAGCCGGAGACTACGCATTGCAGCCTTTTGACAATTTAACCTGGAAAAAACATGGATCCGTTGGAACAAAGAGATTAGCAACATTTTCATGCGTAGTTAATAAAAACTGATGCATAAATTGGGTTAGAAAAGGGGATAAGGTCTTGTGTTAATGCCACTGATTCTGACCAGAATGTCTAAAGTTCAACTTGATAATGACAAATGTTACACTTGCTTAATGCCTGTACATGCAAATCGAGTCATAGCGAACCAATTACAATAAGAACATATATGTTCTCACATATAAACAACATCAACTAATTTGTGGGGCAAATTATTCATTTATCAATGAAGCTGCAACTTGCTAGTGCTTGAACGTTTAATTAAATGAGCAGACAGCATTAGGAATGGTTAAAGAAACTAAACAAAGTAGTCAATATTTGCAAGCATACCGCAGAAGGAGGAGAGATTGTCGAAACCGTAGAAGGCTCCTCCCGGGATCATTTGCCAACATATGATGTATAACAGCTAGGGACCCAATATCATCAACGCATGACCACCTATCATAGAGTTGCATCCAGCAATCTGCCTGACTCCACTGCTGAACAAGAGGCTGAAGGAGTTCTACCAAATGGTCACCATGCATTTTACCATGAAATAGCATGTAATGAGGGTCCAATGTTAAGAGTGCCCGAATATCCCTAAGAGCTTCATCATAATCCATTAAGGCGATCGATATCCAAGCCCGTAGTTCAAGACAATCAGGAGATACTTTAAAACGAATTATTTTGTTGAGCTCTGAAATTGCTGACCCAAATTGGTTGTCATCTACCATCAATACAGCCCTATACTTGTATGGAAAAGAAAGAGTTGGATCTAATTCAGTTGCAGAATTCAAATCAACCATCTTCTCCTTCCCAATACAGTACAAGGACCTTTCCTGGTACATCCACCCAGCTGGCTTATAATTTGACATCAGCGAGTTCATCATCTTGTAAGCCGAGTATTTGTGGCCGCGCTTATATTTAGACCTGGCAACACCCACTGATGAATAAATATGACCTGCTTCAACAGCAGCTTCAAACCAACGATGGGAATCTTTAAATTCCTTCCTTTCAAGCATCACTACACCCAACTGATGATAAGCAAGTTGTTTCTGCCAACTTTCGATCGCCGAATCTGCCATTCTTTCCAAAAGCATGACTGTTGTGTTGGATGTCATGTCTTCCTCCATTGCAACCTGACTCAAAAAATAATACAACAAAAATGAAGCATGCCCAACCTGGGCCAATCTCTCTCTACCTTCTGAACTACAAAACAACTTCATTGCGTAAGACGTGTGCATCGAACTCGGAAGCTCTCTCAAGAACACTTGTAAGCATGCTGCTACCAAAAGATATGCAGTCTCCTCCAATCCATACTCAATCAACAGCACTGCAACTTCGATATCATTAACCAGAGATGCTAAATGAGCATCACAAGCCGATTTTAGAACATCACAACAAAACCTGTTTGCCAATGAAATAAGCTCTAAAACAACTGACACGTCAAAGGAATCTACACTTTTTGTCCTGCTAAATATTTCTGCTGCTCTCATCCCTTCTGCCGATATAGCATTCTGCGTGAAATTTATTTTTTCTCTCCGCGACTCTATGAAGCCACCAAACAACATTGTTTTAAAAGGTCTTGAAAGTGAGGCTATCTTAGCCCGTATGCACCTGATCTCAGCATCACCAATACAAAATGACATATCACCATCTTCATCAGAAGTTGAACATTCCTCGACTTCATTCGAAAATTCAACATCAATGTCTCCTCTAGGAGACCGTGAACAGACACAAGGATCATAAACCGATTCAGGATCATACCCATGAACCAAACAAGCCTTTGGGCATTGTATATTCCTACCACAACATTCCATGGCTGACGTACCAATGAGTTCATCTTCTCTCCTCTCAAACCGTAGCCACGAGGCCAACACGATTTTCTCGTGGACCTCAACAGCGTGTTGCCTCGCTGACCGGAGACTCCTCCTAAACAACTTCGGATCCAAAGAACCCCGAAATATCGCACATTGCTCTATGTATCTCTTGGTTTTCTCTGATTGTGGGCAATTCTCAGTTCTACGATACACATCAGCCAAAGTTTCGACAAAATCTACAGGCCTGAGGCAGGGCTCAATCTGTGGCTCGAGGAGATCGGTCACAGGGAGACCACAAGGTAGTAAATTCTCGACTCCACCAACACTAGACGCGGTTTGATTCGGTGACGCTTGCCCATTTCGGTTCGGTTTGTTACGAACTGGATTGACACCGAAATCTTGGAGGTGTTGCAAACACTTCTCTCCCACACTGCCGCACGCGGCGGTCGGTGCGTTGGGATTTAGGGCATAGACCTGAGTGCCTTTACACCCTTCTGTGAAATTCATGCTACGCATTGTCGCGAATATGCTATACTGCATGATCCAAACACCTCTAGGGGCAAAAAAAAAAAACCAAGAACAGAACTAACAAGCTTCCAACTTTGTACTTAATTACACAACAAGACGAAATTCTTAAACAAACCCAGTTGAAATTACCACTTCGTAGCCTGAAAAACCCACCGAGTCGATTACAGACCAAATTTGCTAGGAAAATTCTGATTTTCCCGAGAAATGGAATCAAAATACATGGAATGGGATTTGAATGGACCGCGTCAGAGAGGTGCTCACGTTTTGACGGCCAACTAGATTGATGAGTTGAGACGGAGTTGGCCGTTGAAACGGCCACTCTCTTCCAAATCTCTCCCTAAATTAGCAAATTTTCTTACCTCTGAAACAAAACCAAAGTGTTTGTTCTTTTTCTTGTGTCTCAACAGAAAAAACCTTTTAAAAACAAGAGTTACTATTGCCTCGCAGAACATAACAGAACTGACGAGAAAGACTTAACCTCTTCTGTCTTTTGTCTTTTGGTAAAAAACAGAAACAGCGTAGTTTGATGACTTCCGGTAAAACAGGAGAGCCGCTAAATCTATCCTTTCCTCAAATTTATCATTTGTTTATGGCTCCAATCTCTCGCACTCATCACCTCAGGATGGGCCTAATTCACCAGTTCCACTCCCGCCTTAAAGCGCGTGAATTTCATTTATGGTTAAGCTCCCAACTTCTCGTTTAATATAATATAATTAAAATTATTAGTATTATTTTAATTACGTATTAATAAATTTTTACGGGTTGCTTTTTTGTGACCATAAATTCATAAAAGAAACAGCCTTTTTATAAAAACTTATAATAAAAAGGTTGCGTAGATTAAAAATCTCACAAAACGGAGAGTATTATGCTTGACGTACGTTTTTTTATTAATATATTTTTATAATTTGTTAATTATATATTTTTAATAAATTTACATATTCAAAATAAATAATAAGATCAAATTAGTTCATTACCATAAACTAACCTTATGAACTGAATTCTTAAGATTTTAATGTTGGACCAACGGTGGTTGACAAATAAAATCCCTTTATGTTTTGATAATTATAAAATATATAGAATTGGTTAAGAAATTATTTCAAGATTTTAATTAAAGGTCCAATGCAATTTCAAGTGATAATTTTCAATGATGCAAGTGAAAGACAATGTTCAAAATTCAATCTACAAATGTCAATGAGATAAAATATCAAGAAATCAAGTCAACAATAATTTACTATGATCTAGAGAAGATAGACAACGTCCAAAAGAAAGATCCTAGTGAAGATTATGGATAGAGATCTTGAAATATCGAAGTTTATCTTCAAATTTATCCGTTGGAGAAATTCCAGTCAACTACAAACATTTTCAGTCGACTGAAAATTATCATATATGAAGAGTGGGGCTCATTCCAGTCGACTACAAAGAGTTCCAGTCAACTACAAATTATGACAGTCGACTATTCGAAGAGCGGAGATTATTTTTCGTAAGTTCCAGTCGACTACAAACATTTCCAATCCACTATAATCAGCAAAAATACTTGTTCCAGTCGACTGATACTGGTTCTAGTCGACTAGCACATGTCGACCAGTCGACTATCATCTGCTCCAGTAGACTAGCAGCACAGCAAATAATACTCTGACGAATTCAATGATTCTAAAACGGAAAGAAAATCTTCTTTAACGTTCATAAGAGATCTTCAACGGCTACAAGAGGATTTCCAACGTCTATATTGATCCAAAAGCCTGCAAATAAATAGATGAACACCAAGAGAACGATTATTGCTGAAAAATAGAAAAGCATACTGATCATAGTTCATATTTCTCATAATTCTCTTAAGCACATTCAAGTGTATCTAGCTATCTTGAGCTTTACTTCAGTTTTCTATCATCTTTATTGTAAGCTTAGTGATTAGAGGAAAATCACTGGTGAGGTTGGATTTGTGCCGGAAATCAAATCGGATTGTAAGGGTTGCTTGAGCCGGAATTCAAGTGGTTGTAAAAGTTCGCACTGAACTAAAAAGTGTACAATATATTGGTTTGCCAAAATTCTAAGGGGGAGCTTAGGCAGAGGACGTAGGTCTTAGCACCGACCCTCTATAAAAACAGTGTTTGCCATTCTTCCCTACTCTTTTCATTTAATTAATTTGATTGTTTCGTGTGTATTAATTCCATGTTTTTTGTAGAACTCTGCGATGAAAAGTTTAGACGAACTATTCAACCCCCCTTCTAGATCGCTTTCAAATCTCACTTCAGTGTCTTCACGAAAATTGTATATCTATAGGTTCCCTTTTAAACCATCAACAATGAACTAAATCCGATATCTATAGAAAAATTTATGCCCATTCGTTCTAGAATAGGTCTTAGACTGAAGCCTTTTTTCTGACCTTTCGTCTGATATTGCTTAACTTTTTTTCTGGTTCAATTTTTTCCCTCTAGATAACAAAATGTCACTTCAGTTTCTTTATGAAAGTTGTATACCTATAGGTTCTCTTTTAAAGCATCAAGAATGACCTAGATCTGATATCTACAGAGAAAGTTAGGCCCATTCATTGGAGAATGGGTCTTAGACTAAAACCTTTTGTCTGACCTTTTGTCTGATATCGTTTAACTTTTCGTCTGGTTGAGTTTTCTCCATCTAGATAACAAAATTTCACTTCAGTGCCTTCATTAAAGTTGTATATCTATACGTTCTCTTTTAAACCATCAGGAATGACCTACATCCGAAATCTATAGAATATAGTTATTCCCATTTGTTAGAGAATAGATCTTAGACTGAAACCTTTTGTATGACCTTTGGTCTAGTTCAATTTTATCCATCTAGATAACAAAATCTTGCTTCAGTGTCTTCATGAAAGTTGTATATCTATAAGTTCTCTTTTATGGCCATTTGTTCCACAATAGGTCTTAGACTGAAGCCTTTTGTCTGACTTTTTTCGTACGGTTTAATTTTATACATCTAGATAACAAAATCTCACTTTAGTGTTTTCATGAAGGTTGTATGTCTATAAGTTCTCTTTTAAACTTCCAAGAATGACCTAAATCCAATATCTATAGAGAATGTTATGCCCATTCGTTCGAGAATAGGTCTTAGACTGAAGCCTTTTGTCTAACATTTCGTCTGATATCGTTTAACTTTTCGTCTAGTTCAGTTTTCCCTATCTAATTGACAAAATATCGCTTTAGTGTCCATATGAAAGTTGTATATCTAAACTTTCTCTTTTAAACCATGAAGAATGGCCTAGATCCAATACTTATAGAAAAAGTTCTGCCCATTCGTTCAAAAATATATCTTAGATTGAAGCATTTTGTTTGACGTTTTTTGTCTGGTTCAATTTTCTACATTTAGATAACAAAATCTTGCTTTAGTGTCTTCATGAAAGTTGTATATCTATAAGTTGTCTTTTAAATTGACAAAAATGACCTAGATATGATATCTATAGAGAAAGTTATGCCCATTCGTTTGACAATAGGTCTTAGACTGAAGCCTTCTGTCTGACTCTTAAGTCTAAAACCTTTTGTCTTATATATTTTAACTTTTTGTCTCGTTCAATTTTATCCATCTAGATAATAAAATCTCACTTCAGTGTCTTTATGAAAGTTTTATATCTTTACATTCTCTTTTAAACCATCAAGAATGACCTACATCCGATATCCGTAGAAAAATTTATGCCCATTCGTTCGAGAATAGTTCTTAAATTGAAGCTTTTTGTCAGACCTTTCGTCTGATATCATTTAACTTTTTGTCTGGCTCAATTTTCTCCATTTGGATAACAAAATCTTTCTTCAGTGACTTTATGAAAGTTGTATATCTATAAGTTTTCTTTTAAACTATCAATAATGACCTATATCTGATATCCATAGAGAAAGTTATGCCCGTTCGTTCAAGAATAAGTCTTAGACTGAAGGCTTTTGTCTAACCTTTCCTCTGATATCGTTTAATTTTTTGTCTGGTTCAATTTTCTCCATCTAGATAACAAAATCTCGCTTCAGTGTCTTCATGAAAGTTGTATATCTATAACTTCTCTTTTAAACTGCCAATCATGACCTAAATCCAACATGTATAGAGAATGTCATGCCCATTCATTCGAGAATAGGTCTTAGACTGAAGCCTTTTGTCTGACATTTCGTCTGATATCGTTTAACTTTTCATCTAGTTAATTTTCTCCATCTAGATAACAAAATCTTTCTTCAGTGTCTTTGTGAAAGTTGTATATATATAATTCATCTTTCAAACTATCAAGAATGACCTAGATCTCATATTGTCGGGACCCGACCCGTAGACCGGATCCCAACTGTTGGATCCCGTTACCGGAATCCAAATCATGAACCAAAGAACA
>JANITW010000004.1:64441507-64452912 GCA_027564335.1 Erythroxylum williamsii | reverse complement strand
ATGTTATTCCACAAAATGAAGTATGGAATGAGATAAGTAATGGAATTTATTTCATACTTATAAACTAGATTTTTTTTTTCCTAATAGGAAGGTACCTTTAAGTTATCCACTAAATTAAACCTCGTTTGAATCGGGTAAGTTCTTTGCAGAAGGTAAAATTTTGGCCTTAAGTTTTAAACGGCCTTATATATAAGGGCGATTTGAACCTTATATATAAGGGCGGTTTGAACCTGCGACCTTACTTAAGTGAAGAAAGTCTCTTATTAACCCACTTAATTTAGATGTTCTTTAACCCCAAGATTTGTATTGGAGCTAGTAGTTGTATTTCCTTAATTTATGAGGTAGAGGATTAGGTAGTATTGCACACTATTTTGTCACGGATAGGAATTGCTAAATAATTGTGAAACTATGACTATCATCATGTAAGTTATATAATAATTTGTAAATAAGAGTTTATTAATAATTTTTATTGTTAAAAAAAATCATGATTATCATTGTATCACACTTAATCTGAAATTTTACAATAAAGGAGGATCTAAGAAAGTATGATAGTACTAAACCTTACTCTTACATAATAAAGAGACTGTTTTTGGTATACTCACATACAGATGAGATAATAAAAGAATGATGCAAATTTTGTTTTATTAATTAATCAGTCAATTAATTTTTATTTAAATTTTTTATTTAAATTTCAAATTTTGCTATGAATAAAAAATATCTTTAAATTATATTTCAAATTCTTTAGTTTTATTCAATTTTTAGTTAGTTTTACAACGACTTAATATCGATATAATCTCTTAAATCTTTTATCTTACTAATTTAACTTCTGATCTAATTTTTAAAATATTAACCAAAATTATAATGAGTAATGTTTTAAAAATTGGATTGAATTGACTTGTTAAACCAAAATAAATATAAATCGGTCAACTTTTCTATCCGATTTGTATTTAAAATCTTTATAAACAAAATTCGATCAGTTAAGTAATAACCGAACGATTTTTTTGGAAAAACCTGTCTGTTTTCTCAAAAGACCAGTTGAATGCTTGTGGGACCCAACAAAGCAGTTTTCTTCCTCTCTTTACGTTTGTACAACAACGGACAACCTATCTAACTCGGCTTGGAGCACCCTATTCTCATTAGGTTGTTTTAACTCTATGTGGATGGGATTTAACGAAATATAGTTAAAATTGATTAACTGAAATAGAGAATATGATGTCATCTAACTTCATACCTTTGGTGTTTTGGACAGACTGCATTAAAAATTTTGAATGATACATTTAAAAAATCTTTCGAATTTTCAGTCAATTTTTTTATTTTCAAATTTTTTACCTAATCGAATTAATGAATTATATTTTCCAAATTTTATATTTTTATTTAGCTCTTTTTATTTTTATTAAAAATTTTATTTGAAATTATTATTTTTAAAAAATAAATTAGTATTTGTATTAGTTTCACTAATAAATTATATTTTTCAAATTTTAGATTATTTATTTATCTTTTTATACTTTAATTGAAAAAAGTATATACTTGTTATATTTTTTATACATGAGACTCTTAACTTTCATAAGATTTTATTATAAAACTTCCTTCTAAACAATAAAAATGTATTACTTTTCATTCCAAACTATTAATTAATATTCAACCAAAGAGATCTAAAATACAACATCAAACATGAGTGTGAACGCGTTTAAGAAAACATGGAATCTAAGGCGCTCCTGGAGTTTGAAAAGGTCTTCGGCACTGTCGTATATATCATGTAATTTAAGTAGTGTTTTTTATTAATTATTTAAGCCAATAAATGATGTAATTTTATTTATTTATTTATTTTTAAATAGTTAGAGATAGTGTAGTTCAATTAATGGCGTCTCCAATTCAGCTTATAATAAAGGTTAAGATGAAACCTTATGAAACGTTGAAGGACACTATTTAGTACAATAGACAACACTGACTTGGTCAAGAACTGATTCACAACGCGAAAGACTTTTATCTCTATTGGGACCCATCTTCTTTAATTTGGACTAGACCTACCGTTGGATTGGACTTCTTAGTCGTCTGCGTTTTGGGTACTTGTGCTATGAGTCATCTCACGAACGGCTTGGTTTAATCTAATAATAATTGATAGAAAGTACATTTTATTTTTAAAATTATTTAAATAATAATAAATTAAAATAAAAAATTCAAATAAACAAATTTTTTTATTAAATTTTAAAACAAAAATAAAAGAAAAAGAAAAATAAAAACGAACGCCCTTAGTTATTGAAAGGATTGAGAGGATCGAGGCTATATTATCCAATTACTTAACATTACATTTTTTAAAAAAAAAATGAATACGGAATTATATTACCAATATCCCAACCATTACACTTAATACGAAAGAATTAGAATGTGAACTTAAGAAAACATTTACTACGTCCTAACAGAGGTTTTAGTCAAAGCGTAGCAGAAACAAAATTTGCAAAGGAACCTCGAGCAAAAACAAGCCACAAGTGCCGTCTCAGACTGCATATGATGGGTTGATTGGTTTTGAGCTCTCCTGACCGATAATGCAGATCTAATCCAAGTAATAATATAAGTAATCGTTTCATTGTAATAGTTTAAATTATTGAGTGAGGTCAACTTAATTAGATTTATATATTTACTAACACATTCTATCTTTTGGACTTAAAACTTGCACAGACTCATTCTATCTTATGCTGAATAATAAGTGAGTGATAGGATTTGAACTCACGACTGCTTGATCATAAAGTCTCTGATATCATTTTATGTGACCGTTTCATCACAATAACTTAAGCGTTGTGTGAGGTCAACTTAAATAGTTTTATATATTCACTAATAATAATCTTGTCATCTAATTTATATTTATCCCCCTATATTTGCTTGTACAGTCTGTAGTTCCTCTCTTTCCAAATCATACATATAGTAGTAGTGAAAACAATTTTAATTAGGAAACTCAAGTTTAGAATGACTTACGACCCAACTCAACATGGCCTCCCATTCATAAGTTGGGTGTATTACTTCCAACAGATAAAGGATCTAGATCCAAATAGCTCTAGAATAATCACAAGCAAAAAAACAGATGGTTTATGTTTTCATAAACATAGTGACAAGAGCACAAATGGTACGAGAAGGGTTGAACCATCTAAATTTGGTTCGAAACTTATTTTTTATGACTAACCAAGTAATAAAGGAGGCTTTGGGGATCAACTAGTTATTTCATACAACATTGCTCCTTTTTTTTTGCCATAAAGTTAAATGTTTAAGTTGAAAGGATATAAGATAGTCTCCAGCAGAATGTACCTATGTATTGCGTATTGTGTCTCAGCATATATACAGAGAGTTTGTAACAAACTAAATACTAAGTATCTGACATGATATACATGAATAATATGGGTATCTGACATGATATACACGAATAATATGGATAATACAGCATCAGTGAAGATCTTCGTAACAGATAGATTCTAACTAATCTCATTATAAGTAATGGAAATAATACCTCAATATATCATATAACCCTCCTCGGGCTCCCACAAAGCAAGAAGCCTTGTGTGTGTAGAATCTGTTGTATTTATATTGTATTGTGTATTGTAGTTGTTCAGTGTATTGTGTATTGTGGCTTGTGCTGTAGGTGTTAGAGGGTTAAATGAGTGTTGACGTTTTATGTACAGCGTAGGTGTCGTTTTATGTACAGACAATGGTGGTATAAATACCATCTTTTCCTCTGTAATGTTTAACGTTGAAGTAAACAGTGATTAAGAAATCACTTTTACCCAAAACTCGAAATCCCTAGTTTTTGTACAGTGTGCTTTGTATGTTACCTCAAATTTTGTTTTACCATATCAGATCCTATCATATCGTTATGAGTTTGCTAATTATTGTAAATAAGACAAATACAGTTAAAATTAATTGAAGTAATAAATTTCATCTCAATTATTTTATACGATTATAATTATAATTATAATTATAATTGTAATTAGTAATTAAAATTTATGTTTTGGATACGTAATAATTAAGATCTCTTGTAGTTGTTCATATAATCAATCGTAAACAGAAGGATTCTTTGACCTGTTAAGAGAGCTTATGTTTTGAGAAAATTATAGAAAGACTTTACCTATGTCCTAGAGAGGAGTTCCCAAGATGGCAACGGTAAATTCGCGCTCTTTTAGACTTTGAAAGGCTCGTCTGAAGTTACGAAAATCGAATTCAATATTTTCGTATTTTTTCATTTTTTGCCCTTTCACATTCGATCCGAGATACGTAACTAAGATAACAATTACCTATTACATCAAATCGATTTACTTATAAAGTTCATCTTCGTCATCAAAATAAATTTAAATTTAATATCGCATTAAATATTGGTAAACTCCTACTTTGGTAAACTGAAGTTGAACATAAGTGCCTGTAGCGTGTAACTTGGGACATAGTTGACCAGAGATGTCTTGGCTGCACTTTTCCGTTCTATGATCCACACTATGCCTTGGCTGCACTTTTCCGTTCTATGATCCACACTATGCCTTTCAAGTTCGTTCTTCTAGACGACATGCGTTGGAAAACTTGTGAAAAAAAGACATATGGCCATGTGTTTTCCAAAATAAAAATAAAAATTAATTTAAATTAGGTTAATTTTAAAATTTAAATTAAAACTAAAATTTAATTAAAAATAAAACCACATTAATATTAATCACAAAAATTAAAAATGAAAAACTAAAACTAAAAACTACATAAGAAAATAGAAATATAACTAAACAATCTCTAATATATTTTCTTTTACCTCATTCTCAACCCATTCCTTTATAAGGCAACAATCAATATAAAACCACATTAATATTAATCACAAAAATGAAAAATGAAAAAGTAAAACTTAAAACTACATAAGAAAATAGAAATATAACTAAACAATCTCTAATATATTTTCTTTTACCTCATTCTCAACCCATTCTTTTATAAGGCAACAATCAATCGGCCTCAGTGCCTCACATGTTACATTGAAATCGTTATATATTTTATTAGTGAGCACTTGCAATTTGGCACTATTATTACTACACAAATAACATATTCAATGATAATGATTTAGGCTATAATTATACCGATAAAATTTTTCGTATTGACTAAATATAAAAAATGTTAAAAAGTTTATAAATAGCAAAGAATAATTATTTTAATAACTAGTTCTAGTCATTTTCGCAATTATTGACTCAAGTTCAATTCTTATTAATGAGTTCTACATTCTAGCCATATTTTAAATTCTAATATGGTATCAAACAGGTTTGATCTGAATTATTAATTTTTTAGTTGTACGTCTAAATGTCCAATCCTAGTGTCTCCATCCGATAAGCATTGTGTCACTGTCAAGCGACAATTGAATATCAAGTCCTAGTTGTACTTAAGAAGGAATGTTAGAGTATCTCATATTAACTAAACATGAAAATGTTAAAAGATTTATAAGTGATAAAAAACAACTTTCCAAATGACTAATTCTAGTCATTTTAATCATGGTTGACCCAAGCTTAATTCTTCTTAACAATTTTATACTCTACCCATATTAAAAATCCCAATATAAACTTGAAAATTAGCTTTTATATTCTGTAAATTAGTTAGCTGTTATTCTGATGCTTCCCCTAAATTGCAGTTTCTTGTACCTGTATAATATAGTTTCTAATTTCTTTAACACAAACATAAAGTAGAAGATTCACGTTAACCTGAGTTCTCTGTCTGTAAAGTTGCTAGAAAATAGATATAGACAACGAAGAACGTAAAGATAATCAAAGCTGTAATAGGTTGAGACAGAACTTGCAGTGTAGTCTAATTTAGCTAGTTTCTTCGTCCACGAACTCTCTGACCTCTTCGTCCACGAGTTCTTCTATTTGATTCTTCAAGCCGAGGGAAGATTTTGAAGAGATAGTAATCGACTTTTCTGTAATACCATAGCCTACATCTCTTGCAATATACAAGCGGACCAATGATCACTACCAACCCGAAAATGTATCCTATTTCGACACTCAGAATGGGAACATTTACAGAGTCAGTTTCAGAGCTCAAATGGGTGTCCTCATGTTCATCGTCTCCGCAACTTTCTGACAAGGGAGGTCCACATAGACCGGCATTGCCTTCAAAACAACTTGGCAAAAATGACTGGAGTTGAGTGCTTGTTGGTATCATGCCGACCAGTTTGTTGTAGGAGAGATTTAGGAACGAAAGGAATGTTAAACCTGCGAGCTGCTGAGGAATGGCTCCTGTCAGGTTGTTAACCGACAGATCCAGCGATTCAAGCTGTGACAAGTTACCGAAGGTGGACGGAATTGATCCATTGAGAGCATTATGTGACAAGTTAAGGATATGAAGCCCTTCGAATTGTCCTATGACTTCTGGAATTGGCCCTTCAAAGTAGTTGCTTGAAAAGTCTACGCATGTGAAAATAGTTAGGATCTTCACCAGGTCCATCTGGCGGCCTTTGCCGGTAACTGTTACTGAATCTTGATAATACGGCGGTCTTAGCGAAAAGGGCTTGAAATTGAGGTAATCATGAGTGTCATTCGCATTTCCTTTCATTGCCTCCCAAGTACTTAACCATTCATGTGGCAGTATGCCATTGAACTTGTTGAAAGCTAGATCGACAATCTGAAGCCTTGGCCAAGATGTGTTCGTATTTTTACATCCTATGTTACCGAAAAATGTGTTATTCCGCAGAACAAGGACACGCAAACTGGATATGCTTTTCAATAAACAAGGGAAGACATCATTTATCTGGTTGTTCCCAATGTCTAAAAGTTCTAAAGCTGTACAGTTAGCCACAGATCCTGGAATCTTTCCCACTAGTCGATTGCCGCTTAGATCCAGAGTCCTTAATCCACATCTATCTTGGAATCTATTGGGAATACTGCCGCTGAAGTTGTTTCTTCCTAAATTCAGAACAAGCAGTGTACTGCTCGTCTCAATTAAGCACTCTGGTATTGTGCCATTCAACTTGTTATCGGACAAGTCAAGAGCTTGAAGAAACGTAACATTGCATATTGACTTGGGAATAGCACCTGTGAGACTATTGTTTGAGGCGGAGAAGAAAATTGCACCACTGAGATCAACTTCTTTTGGCATGCTGGAATTGAATTTATTGCTCGAGTAATCAATGTATGCAGCAGATGCTGGAGGAGGTGGAATGTTCCCATGGAGTTGATTCAAATGCAGGTCTAGAACAAAGAGTCTAGGAACAGAATAAGGCTGGTCGAGGTTTGTTAGTTGATTTTTTGAAAGATTCAGATGGACGAGAGACCCATTACCAACTTCCCATATCCAACGAGGTACTGACCCGCTGATTTGGTTATCTGAAAGGTCTAGATAGGACATTCTTGATTGGTTTCTTAGGTCAGGAAAGACTCTAAAATTACAAGAAGCAAGGCTTAAGGCAACAAACTGGGGTGAGGAAGATGTGGTAGAGTTGCCAGATTTTGCATCAACTGTCAAGTTGTTGTATGAAAGATGAAGTCCAATGAGATTCCTAAGCTTCCAAATCTGATCAAGCTTTATGGTGCCATTTAACTTGTTGGACGAAAGTATGAGGACACTAAGTCCCTTAATATCGAAGATTGATTGAGGAACTGGACCTTCCAATTTGTTGCTTTGCAAATCTAAGGTATTCAGTGAAGAGAAAGATGCATTTTGTATTTCAGGAACTCCTCCATCAAATTGATTCTCAGAAAGTTGAATCTTCTGCAGCGATGGAATAGCAAATAAGGACGAGGGTATGCTTCCACGAAATAAATTACTCCTCAAGTCAACATTGACGAGATTTAGAAGACCTTCCCAGTAAGATGATGGAATTTCACCATTGAATGCATTGCCGGAGAAGTCCAAGCGAACAAGTTGGGTGAGCATTGCTATTGAACTTGGAATAGGCCCACTGAAATTGCAAGCTCTAAGCTCTATTGTTGACAAATTCGTAAGTCTGCCAAGGGACGGAGGTAGTGCTCCTGAAAGTTGAGTATAGCTGAGCACCATGGTCCGTAGAGACATATTCTCACCAAATCCCGTTAAAGAACCCTGAAGTAATAGGTTGTTGGACAAATCAAGAACCTCTAGTGTTGGAATCTGGAATAGTCTTTCAGGAAC
Organism: Erythroxylum williamsii; assembly: GCA_027564335.1. NCBI lineage: Eukaryota > Viridiplantae > Streptophyta > Magnoliopsida > Malpighiales > Erythroxylaceae > Erythroxylum > Erythroxylum williamsii. Next base: position 64,444,809 of record JANITW010000004.1, on the reverse strand, counting down.
AGTTCCATTCAGCTGGCATGAACGGAGGCACAAGACAGTCAATTTTGAGAAATTGGCAAAGAAGTCCGGAAACGGAGTATTCAAATCGTTGCCGTCCAAACGAATCACTGAGAGAGACTGAAGCTTTGCAAGAGAAGGATGAATGGGACCTGCAAGATAACAGTTAGACAAACTCAACACTTGCAGATTAGGCAGTGAAGAAGACAAGGCTTGGCACCACTCGTTACTACTAGCGGATATATTAACACCATCAAGATGGAGTTCCCTTAACTGGTTAAAATTCTGCACCAGTGTTGCCAGATTTGGATTCTCAAGTATAAGGGAAAAAACTCCAGGGAAGTTTTGGGAAGACAGATCAAGAGTAACCAAAGATGTCATCTTCGAAATCTCAATGGGAATCTGGTTGACAAAGCCAGCATTTGACAAGTTCAGATGAATCAGTTCTGTCAAGTTAGCTAGCCCGGTAGGCAGATTCAACATGTTGAATTTGTTCCCAGATAAGTTCAGGATCCTGAGATAACTAAGGTTGAACAGCCCAGAGGAGTTCTCAATTCCACCGGAGATTGATTCATTGCTCAAGTCAAGACCAGTGACATGACCTACTTCATCGCAGCTTACACCGGCCCAATTGCAGCAATCTTCGCTAATATTCCAGCTCACCAATTTCGTAGATTCACTTGCATCGATCTTGAGGCTGTCATGTAACTTCAACAACAAGGATTGCTGATCCCTCAGGCACTGACCTGAAACTGCATCCGTATCCAGAGTAATCAGGAGCACTGAGAAAAGCCATGCAAAAACTGCTCCTTTCATCGGAAAATTTTCTCTACAACACTAGTTTGAGCCTCAACAAAGGTGTTGTCATTTCAGTATTGGTGTTAGGTCCTATATTGCAACCATTCCAACTTAAGAGTAGACTTGAGAGTCAGTTTTGAGTCCGCGAAACTGAAGATAATTCTAGGAAAAATCTTAAGCCTCATTTTCAATTGATTATTTAAATTTTAACTGTTATATATTAATTTATTAAAGAAATTAATTTATTGCATTTCACAAATGTAATTAATAATTAAAATTTTAAGTTAATTTCATCAATTCAATGATAATAGTTTTGACCCGATTAAAATAACATTTTGACTTTTAAGTTTTAATCAATTTATTTTAATAATTTTTATTATTAAAATTTTATTAATTTATTAATTAATCGTTACGTTTAAGATTAAATAAACTAAACCATACAAGTTGATATGTAACTAAAACCCCTTATTTTGCATCAAATAGAATTAATTATAAGTTCATCATCAAATTAAATTAAAATTGATATCTAATTAAACAACGGTAAACTGGAGTTGAACACGTGTTTTTGTGACGTGTCCCGTGTAACTTGGGAACAAGGTTGACTCGAAATGCCTTTGCTTGCACTTTTCTATTGTATCATTTAAACTATGAAGTTCGTTCTTCTAACACGGTATGCATCGGAAAATTTATGAAATTTTTTTTTATGGTTACGCGTTTCCTAAAATTATAATTAGTTGGAGTTAGATTCATTCTTAAATTTGAATTAAAACTAAAATCTAACTAATTGGAACTAATTGTTAATTATTAAAAGAAATAATTAAAAAATCAAATCGATTCAATTTTAAAAATTTTGAATCGGTCAACAATTTAATTTTTATTTTTCGATTGAACTTATTTTAAAAAATTTTATATTAAAAATCGATCATTTTATTTATTAATTAGTCAATTAATTTTTATTTAAAATGTTTTATTTAAATTTCAAATTTTTCAATGGATAAAAAATATTTTTAAATCATATTTCAAATTCTTTAGTTTTATTTAATTTTTAGTTAGTTTTACAATGACTTAATGCCGATATAATCTTTTAGACCTTTTATTTTACTAATTTAACTTCTGATCTAATTTTTAAAATTTTAATCAATATTAAAATAAGTAATATTTTTAAAATTAGATTGAACTGACTTCTTAAAACAAAATAAATATAAATCGGTCAGGTTTTCTATCCGATTTGTATTTAAAATGTTTATAAACAAAATTCGATCAGTTTTCAAAATACCGGTTGAATGCATGTGGACCAGCAAAGGAGTGTTATTCCTCTCTGTACGTTTATAAGGTTAAGATGAAACCATATAAAACGCCGAAAGACTCTATTTAGTAGAGTAGACAAAACTGACTTGGTCAAGAACTGATTCACATCGCAAAAGACTTATTATCTCCATTGGGACCCATCTTCTTGAACTGATTCACATCGCAAAAGACTTATTATCTCCATTGGGACCCATCTTCTTCAAATTGGACTGACCTACCGTTGGATTGGACTTCTTAGTCGTCTGCGTTTTGGGTACTTGTGCTTTGAGTCATCTCACGAACAGCTGGGTTGATGTAATCTAATAATAATTGATACAAAGTACATTTTATTTTTTAAAAGTTTTTATTATAATCTAAATTTAGCTATAATTTTAACTATTTAACACATGTTGAAAATCTATTTTTAATTATTTTCGTAAAAAAGTAAATAAATATTAATATTAATATATAATTATATTTATTAATTCAATCAGATTGATTATTAAATTAATATTCATATAATTTAAATAAATTGAGAGTATGCCTTGAGTAACTGATAAAATTGTTCCTTATGAGTATAAAGTCATAAGTTCAAGTCACATAAGCAAGTTCCTTGTAAAAATACAAAGAGAAATGTTACATATAATATGACCTTAATAAGATCCTCGTAAAATGAGAAATTTTGTACGTTGGGTATGTTGTTTTTTTATATTTTAAATACATTGATGTTAAAACTAATAATATAAGTTTATTTTATGTGACAATCAATATTAATAAAATTACTTTGACATATAATTAATTAATTATGTTTTAATATATTTTGCTTTAAAATATTTTAAAAATAATAGTTCACATTCCTATCATTAAATTTTCATTATAACTATATACTAAATTTTGATTATAAATTTAGTATATAGTATTTGCCGACCCACAATTTGAGAAAAAAAATTTAAAAGTCGTTGTTAGATTTTATTAATTGCCTTTCTTTTGATATTTAATTGTTTTAATGTAAAAGTAATTTAAGTAAATATGGACATAAATAAAGTTTCAAACTCATGTTATACCATGACTTCAATTAAGTGTTGATGATAATGATGTACATAAATAAAGTTTGATTAAACAATTTATTAAAATTACGTAATGTATAAGTTATTTCATATATTTAACGGTTTATTTAATATGTATTTGAAAATTAACAACTATAATTTTCAACAATGTAG
>JANITW010000004.1:64255640-64284889 GCA_027564335.1 Erythroxylum williamsii | reverse complement strand
AACTTTGAAAAAAAAGAAAGAGAAAGGGAGAGGGAGAGGGATGCGGGAGCTGAGTTTTAAAAAAAAATTAAAAATTTTGCTATTTAGTCTTTTTTTTTTAATTTTTGATAGTAGTCGGTATATGGCCAGTATCATAAATATCTGTCAGTACTAAATGAAACAAGTTGATACTGATTGATATTTACATTTGGTATATAAGCACCTTTATTTTATACCGTTCTTCAACCGGTATAAGCCCGGCATCGACTTGTATAGAGCGAAATTCAAACCTTTATTCATAACCCTTATTATTAAAATGTTGGTTTATTAATTAATTAACTAATTTTTATAAATTAATCAATTTTATAAATTAATATAAAGTAATTAATTTTTATTTTAAATTTTTCTTTAATTAAACTTTAACTTCTTCTCCATGTAAAGACACATCCCTTAATTTTTTCAATCTTTATTATATATAAGTTTTAAATTTTAATAATGTCTATCGATTGAATCTTTAAATTTAAACTTTAATTTTCATTTTAGCTTTTAAATATTAAAAGGAACTTTGAAATCTTAAAATATTAATTTATTCAAAAATTAATTTATTTTATTTCATTTATTCTTATTAATTATTGGAAAGTATAAGGTAAATTGGGCCTTTGGGTGTATGGAGCGAGCCCATGTTCTAGGGTTCCTCGATAAATACTATGCCAGGTGAAGTGCTTTGTTTACCGTCTTTCTTCTTGAAGTCTAGGGTTTCTAATTCAACGTGACGTGAGAAACAGTCGAAAGTTATTACCGCCATGAGAGCAAAGGTAAGTGCTTAAATCTTTCCAATCTCTTTTGTGGATTTCTTCGATCTTAGGTTTGTAATTTGGTTAGTCTTTTTGATTTTATGTTCTCATCGTTTTCTAGTGGAAGAAGAAGAGGATGAGGAGATTGAAGAGGAAGCGCAGAAAGATGAGGCAGAGATCCAAGTAGATGGGTCACAACCACGTCTTAATTCTCATTAGGTTTTGTCGATCTAGATCTTATTATCCTTGTTATCAGTTTTCAAGTCTCTGTTTAAATCAAAAGATTGGAGTTTGTTATATAATATAAGCTATTATGTTTTCGTAATCATCTATCTATCGGCCCAAAACTAGATTCTGGGAATCATATGTTGTTATGTTTCACATGAATCTGAGCTATGTAGAGTTATATACGTTATGTGAATGAGATTATATCTAATATGGTCAAATCTTGCTTGTGAGACACCATGTGATGTCTGAATCTGATTGATATCAGGTTCAATTCCTAAGCTCATGAACAATTTGAACAGTTTTACGAGGATGGGTTGACGATTTTTCTGTCTTTGATACTTGGTGGTTGATAGAAACTGCACTTTTTGAAATGCTTCGGCTCTTAGAATTTCGGATTTTCAAAAGGTGGCTAATACCATTCAATGCTTAGGCCAGCAAACAGGTCTCTGTATGCTATTATGGCGCGCTGTGTAGATAGTAACCTAGAGCGCAGGGAGTTAGCAAGGAATTTTTCTGACTTAAATGAGGTTGGGGTTTGATTCATCTTTATGAATGTAACTATTTAAAATTTAAGGTCAGAATTTTATCTCCTGCCAATAACCTATTTGATTCGAGCGGGATTAATCTGAACGTGGATAGCTTAAAGTAACTTTGAAACTTTTTTAAAATATTTGGTGAATAAAAAAAAGACTGGAATATGATAAACTAAACATGCCAAAAAAGCCTAATCCAGCTGTAAGTCAATGAGCTAATCTTGGTGATCAGGTTTGAGAGTGGGTGAGCTTTACGAGATCTGTCCATTTGTGTGAAACTGGGTTGGCCTAACTCGAAATGGACTTGGCATTGTGTTCGAGTTTGGTTTGTAAAGTTATGTTCGAATCTTGGCCTCCTTGAAGTCTGATCTAGCTTACGGCTTGCAATTTGAGTCTAAGACTTAAAGCTTAATTGCGCTCGAGGTCAGCTTGATTTATTTCTTTCTTAATTTAATATTTGAAAATACGTTTAAGACCAAAGGCCTGTTTTCTATTCAAATTTTGTAACTCTAAATTTAATTAAAAATTAAAAATACAATTTTTATGTTACGGATTTTAAAAAGTTAATCATTTGTTACTTAACTAATATTTCAATATTTAACTTATAAAAATTTGAAAGTTTTTATTTAAATTTTTGTAATATTTTTAAAACTTTAAATTGATAATAAATTGATAAAAATGACAAAAGATTAAATAAAATTGAAGGAATTGAAAAAATAATTAAAAATTATCTTTATTTATTAAAAGATTGAAAATTAATTAAAAATTTGTTAAATAAAAATTTATTTATTTATTTATTTATTTTTGTTTATAAAAGTGATTAGTTTATAGTAATAAGCCAGCTCAGGGGTTTAGATTTAAATGTTTTTAATAGATCGACTTGTGAGTTAGGTTCAAACCTAGACTTTTATGAGATATAATTTTTCTAACTAAAACATCATTTTATTTAGAAGAGTTAGGTCTTACATAAATCTAAGCTTGAGTTGATAAAACTCGAACTTAATTAAAAAAGATATTATTTTATATTTTTAATTTTTTTTTAAAATGGTGGTATCAAGTCATAAATTGACCCATTACTATTCTTAAGTGATTACTTAATAGGTTGGCCAATTTTTAATAAGAAAAATTATTAAATTGGATTAAATTGGAAAAGTAAAGCTGAATCAAAAATTTAGCCGGCTTAACATTTTCATTGTTAAATCGGTAGAATGGTTAAATTTTTTAAATATTTTACAGATAAATTCATATATTTTGCTATATTAAATTTCAAATTAGCAACATTAAATTTCGGAAGCGACGAGGCTACCCTTCATGAGATTTGCTATTTACATAGAATGAGGGATAGTCTCCGTCCGATAGAATGATAGGGCAAAACCCGTAACCAAACACTTCAAATCGACAGCGATAGTTCTTAGAGGGGACTTTACTAAGATGTTCTAATTAAAATTTTAAAATACGTAAGCACCAGTCTTCGAGAACATCAATCCTTGATAACATGGAAATGGAGATCGATGGCGCTTCCGATTCCAAGCCCCTAGGTAACTCCGTTCCGTTTCTTTTGATTTACTGTTTTCAGTCCTATCTCTTTTTCTGCTGATAATTAATGGTTTTGGGGTCTGTTCAGAAACTGGAGATGATAAGCCAAAACTGGTTGTGGTGATTCTGATTGGCGCTCCCGGTAGTGGCAAGTCAACTTTCTGTGAGCAAGTCATGGCTTCGTCTTCGCGCCCATGGTCTCGCGTCTGTCAGGTACTCTGGTTCCTCCTCTGTCATGCACATGTTTGTTGAAATGCTTTACTGAACTTTTGAGTTTGTTTACTGTTTTTATTTGAAACGATGTGGAACTGTTTTGTTCCTTTGGTTGTAGGACATAATTAACAATGGTAAAGCTGGGACGAAGCAGCAGTGTGTGAAGAGTGCAATGGGCTCACTGAGTGAAGGCAAAAGTGTGTTTGTTGATAGATGCAATATGGACAGGGAGCAGAGAGCAGAGTTCTTGAAGCTGGGTGGCCCTCAAGTTGAGGTGCATGGTGTGGTTCTTGATTTTCCAGCGAATGTGTGCATTTCCCGGTCTGTCAAACGAACCGGGCACGAGGGGAACTTGCAAGGTGGGAAAGCTGCAGCTGTTGTGAACAGAATGATGCAGAAGAAAGAATTGCCTAAGCTTAGTGAAGGATTCTCTAGAATTGTATTTTGTCATGACGATAGTGATGTTCAGGCTGCGATCAAGGCATATAGTTCATTAGGGCCGTCGGATACACTCCCAATGGGCTGTTTTGGTCAGAAGAATGCTAATGCCAAAATTCAACTTGGGATTATGAAGTTCTTGAAGAAGGTGGAACCTTCGCCTGAGATCCTGGGATCAAATATGGATACTGCTCAGGAGTCTGTATGTCTTGCAAATGATGAATATAAAGAGACAAATTTGAATAAAGAGTTGCCCCAATGCTCTGTTGGAGAGGATGTTGGCTTCACTCTCGCATTCCCATCTATCTCGACGGCTGATTTTCAGTTTGATAATGAAAAAGCGGCTGATATCATTGTTGAGAAAGTTGAGGAATTCATGAGTAAGCTTGGAAATAATAGGCTTGTTTTAGTTGACCTGAGCTATAGATCAAAGATTTTGTCTCTGGTTAGGACAAAAGCTGCAAGCAGAAACATCGACTCAAAGAAGTTCTTCACTTTTGTTGGAGATATAACTAAACTTTATTCTGCTGGGGGCTTACACTGTAATGTAATAGCCAATGCTGCTAACTGGTAAGTTTTATGATTCAATATGTGATTGCTTATTACTTGTTTGTTGATTGCTTATTACTTGTTTGTTGGAGAACAGCACTATTTCACGGAATCCAGTAGAAGTATCGAAAGCGACATTACATTGACATGGCTGTGTGCTCACAGAATGGCTTATGTAGATCTAAAGACATGATTCTGTAGATATTTTTCATTTCATTTAGCTGCAATATTGGTACAGTTTAGTTCTTTGAATACTGCTTTTTCTACTTGGTATCCAGTTAGATAGTTTCATATTTATTGAAATTGGCACTCCTACTTGAACATATTGAGATCATTTACATCTGTGGAGGATTAACCAGGAATCCCAATGCAGGCGGTTGAAACCTGGCGGTGGAGGCGTAAATTCGGCAATTTTCAGTGCTGCTGGTCCTGCATTGGAATATGAAACCAAGGAACGAGCGAAATCTCTTCAACCTGGACGTGCTATCGCTGTGCCGCTTCCTTCAGATTCTCCATTGTTCAAGAGAGAAAGAGTATCCCATGTCATACATGTCCTTGGTCCAAATATGAATCCTCAGAGACCTAATTGTCTGAATAACGACTATGGTAAAGGTTCCGAAATTCTTCGCGAAGCTTACACAGCACTTTTTGAATGTTTTGTCTCTATAGCAAGGAACCAAGAACAGTCACCGGTCAAAATCAGTGAAGCCCTTATAGCAGGATCTTCAACTGGCCCTAGAAGAATCTTGAACACTGATCAAAAGACTAAGACAGATGGTGATTGTGCATCTGAGACAAGCAAAAAGAGCAAGGGATCTGAGGATGAAATGAAAGGTAAGGATAACATTTCCTGTTCTTCTTACGGAGAGAAAGGTAAGCGAGAAGGAAGCATATCAAAGCATTGGGGTGCATGGGCACAAGCTCTTTACAACATCGCCATGAATCCCCAGAGTCAAAAGGATCAGTTGCTGGAAGTATCAGATGATGTTGTTGTAGTAAATGATCTTTATCCCAAGGTAAATTCTAGTTGCAATGCTTTATTCTTGTAGTTCAATTGAATCATCTAAACTTTGTTACCCTTTTCAGGCGCAAAGACATATCCTAGTTTTGGCAAGGTACAGAGGCCTTGATTCTCTAGCAAATGTGAATCAAGAGCACCTTAATTTGTTGAAGACAATGCATGATGTAGGTTTGAAATGGGTTCAAAAGTTCTTAGGTGATGATCGGTCAATGACCTTCCGCCTTGGATATCATTCGGTAAGCCCTAAGCGCTATCGCTCGCTCGTTTGCGTTATCGCCGATTGCAGATCAAAATACCAGTTTGGAGGTATCTTAATCTTATGCTAAGTTTACACTGTTCTCCTGCAGGATCCATCAATGCGTCAATTGCATTTGCATGTTATTAGCCAGGATTTCAATTCGAGCAATCTCAAGAACAAGAAGCACTGGAATACGTTTACAACCGCCTTCTTCAGAGATTCAATTGATGTGATTGAAGAGGTGAGAACAAAAGGAAAAGCAATGGTGAAGGACAAAGACAGCAAGTTATTATCCATGGAGTTGCGTTGCCACCGGTGTCGAAGTGCACATCCTAATATGCCCAGATTGAAAAGACATATTAACGATTGTAAAGCCCCTTTTCCTCTTGCCTTACTTGAACATGGCCGTTTAGTTTGTGCACCAAATGAAAGCTAATAATAATCACTAGCTTTTCTGCATATATGTTCTCTACATGAATGCATCAATATTGCAATTCATAAGTTGAACTACATTTGGCAGTCCGCTTCAAATTCCATCTTGGTAAATGCAGTTCAGGTGAAAGCCAACCTACTAAAGAGAAACACAGACGCTTATACTATCTCCCTGATGTGCCGAGATTAAAATCGATATTCGATAACGATATTTGATTAATGTTTCTGTTAAAAGGCGCACCAGCTTATCAACAACACTATTACTGGTAACTTCATATCCTGATTTCACTTTTTTATGTGTAAATACGAATTCTAATCTACTTATCAACAATATGACACAATTCCCAGACAATGCCATATGTAAAGATGGAAGGACAATGCCATATGTAAAGATGGAAGGGAGATGATATATGAAACTTTGACATTGGAAAATATCCTCCTTAAAAGAATATACAGAAAGAAAGAAAAAACACAGATACTCTAGAACAGGCATACGCATGGAGGAAATAGACTTGCTAATGCAAGCAGTAAAATCAAAGACATTCATTAAGAGCAAAACAGGTATCATAGTTTGCTGTGGTTGTGTAGTTATTCAAGGTCTACTGTGGGTTTGGTGGGCGGCTATTGGCAGCAGAGACCCTGGAGCCCCACTCTAAGAGTTCTTTGCTTGTATCATCCTTATGAACAATAACTTCAATGAAACACAAGCAGTCCTGTTTCGGCCCTGTTGCGGTCTCAATCGCTTCGATAAGCTCTTCCTCGCAGAAAACCTGTGCATACAATTTTCGTAAGTATATTGCATTGGGCATTAAGGCACTTGATCAAAGTTGTAACCACAATCTCACCTTGGTCGTCCAGCACTTGCCTTCACCATTGTGAATTGCGTCAACCAATCCAGTGTAGTTCCAATTCTTGATCACGTTGTATGGGCCATCATGGATCTCAACTTCAATGGTGTACCCACCGTTATTGATCAGGAAGATGATGGTTCTTTGTCCACACCGCATCATTGTCGAGATATCTTGAGCAGTCACCTGCAAGTTTTCATGAAGAATGAAAAGCTTGAGAATCCATTCATATACAGTACCAAATTGGGTACTCAATATTTGAAGCAGCTAAGCACCATCCCAAAATCAGGATTTGAACAAGAATCTGTCCAGAAGTGGACCCAAGTTTCGTTGTAATATACCTGAAAGCTACCATCACCAATACAAGCAATGACTCGCTTCTCTGGCACAGCTTGAGCATACCCAAGAGTGGCACCAACTGACCAACCAATCGATCCGTACTGCATCTGGAATTCGTAGCTGAAAAGAACCAAGAAATTGTTTATTAATTTCTGAATACTGATCACAAGGCGAGCATCAGATCCACTAACCACTAATACTTACCCGCATCCTTTTGGCAATTTGAGCTTCTGGCAATTGAACCAGGAGTCCCCTGTTTCAGCAATTACAGCAGTCTCACTAGAAAGCATGTTCTGTATATGTTGGAAAAGAACATTAACCCTCAAAGGCTCTTTTGGTTCACTCTTCAGGGGGTGTCCATTTGGAACAAAAATTCTGCTATAGTTCTCATAAGAAGTAGGATTGCGATTGACCCTCTTGGCTAGAGCTTGGAGGAAATCTTTCATCAGGACACATCCAAAAGAAGGTCCATTAGCAATCACTACTCTATCAGGCTTCACAATTATAGCTTTCTCCTTCTTAAGAAGCAGAGAGTACCCAACAGAGCTATAGTCATTGAAAATCGGTCCAGCGAACAAGTAAGCATCGGCAGATTCAACAATCTCAGCACAGAAAGCTGTGCTCACTGCACCCCAGTAAGTTCCAATGAAATGGCTATGGTGCTCAGGCACAAGTCCTTTAGCTGAGGGCATCACAGCTAAGGCGTAGCCACAAGCATCAGCTAACTCAACAAACGCATTAGATGCCTTTGCAACCCTCAGTTTAGGCCCACCCACCAGAACTGGTTTCACTGCCTTGTTCAAGAACTCAGCTGCTGCTTCAACTGCAGCCTCCAGACCCATCTTGTTACTCAATCTGTACCAAACCAAATTCAACTCAAATTCATCAAAATACTGAAAATTTATCATTTTTGATAGCTAAAAAGGGGTAAGCAATTATTACTTCGGAGAAAGCGAAAATGGAACTGGTTCGCGACTGAAAGTTGGATGAGGGATCGCAGGTAAGTTACAGCTAATGCTAATGTACACAGGTTTGCTTTCTTTCAAAGCAGTTGATATTGCAGTATCGATCTGCTCATGCGCGTCTTCCAAGTTATTAACCACGGCCTATCAAAGCATCAATCATCAACCACAAATAAGTCTCTCTGCTACTGCATGAGCTTATTCAAATTGTATTGTAAAAGAACAATCCTTACCTGGTAACAAGTAACTGTCTGGAAACACCTAAGCTCTTGGCTGAAATCAGGTAAACCGATCGTGTGATGAAGAATCCTGTTGGTTCCATAGTCGTTAGTGTTAGGCCCGCCAACAATACATATAACCGGAAGGTTCTCGCTGTAAGCTCCGGCGATCGCGTTCAGAACACTAAGGCCACCTACGGTGAACGTGACAACGCAAGCTCCGACGCCGCGACACCGTGCATAACCGTCGGCCGCGTACCCTGCGTTGAGTTCATTACAGCAACCAACATTGGTCAGCCCAGGCTCAGCGATCAGGTGGTCGAGGAGAGTGAGGTTGAAGTCGCCGGGGACGGTGAAGACGTCAGTAACGCCGATCTGGACCAGCCGGCGAGCTAAGTGGCGGCCGAGAGTCGAGTCCGGGGAGTTGAAGGTTGTGGGGTGGACGGAGCTCTGAAGAGCCGAAACGGCGACATTCGCTGGGCTGCACATGTCGCTGCATGGGGGCTTGTACGTATCCACCGATCCTATTTTGGTGTCCATAGTTCACTATGAATCTTTCAGAGGAGAAAGAAAAATTGCAGTGTTATAAGAGAGAGTGGAGAGAAGGATACAGTAACAGGTGTGGTGATGTAGAGAAAATGTCGGGAAAGTAACAGTAGAATGATTCTTCTAGGAGGTTGTTTTTTCTTTGGATGTGAGTGGAAATTGAGGAGAGAGGCATTTTATAGAGGGAGGTTTTGTTGGTGTGAGTGATAATCCAGTAGGCGGTTTTGAGGAAAGTTTTGATTCGCTGACGTTGGCGTCGCCGATGGATTAGAATAGTCAAAAATCATAATTGTTTTGTCTCGTGATTGCCATAAAAGAGTGTAACAGAACAGAAGTGCTCGGCAAGAAATTTATATAAAGAATTAAATGATCGTAATTAATTACTCAAAAGGTCATGCTTATTGTCACAAAAGTTCTGAAAAAAAGTGCGTAATTTTAATTTTAATTAAATTAAATTTCAATAAACTTTTTAAAAAATTAAATTTTAGTTCAATTCTAAATTTTTATTCAATTAAAAGTTTAATTAAATTTAGATGAAAATTAAAATTATTTAAAACTTTTGGACTGTTATTAAACTTTCTTTCATCTTTTATCAAATTTTATAACAATATAATTTATAATTATTAACGATAACATCTGGATTAAAAAAATCCTAACCATAAAAGGAATGAATCAGATCGGAGAGAAGAGAGAAGAGAGGAATTTTGGTTTAGCTTAGAAGAGAAGTTTTTTAAACATCAAATATTATAAACCTTTCGAAAATTATAAACATAAAATCTACCCAAAAAAGTTAAAATAAGGATCTTTTTACAAAAGCTCCAAATTTGAGCTTCTAAAAAAAGTTATATTTTAGCTTCTAAAATAACTATTTATATTAAAAAGGTGCTTTTGAATTTTATGATTAAATATTTTTTTTAAATAGCTTTTGCGGTAAAAAAAGTACTTATTCACTCTTCAAAAAATTAACTAACTCGACACTAAAAATGATGTTATAAGAAAGTTTAGTAATACGCAACTTTATCTTATTAATACCAAGTAGAGATTATTTTTGATATATATATATATATATAACTTATTTTGTATTTTATTGTTATTTTCCAAAGGTTGGTCTATCTTTTTTAACTTCGTCGTTCAATTTGTTAGAAATTTTAAGTTACTTGAATTCATATCAATGAATTATGTGAAACATGTAACCTATAAATTACTACGAATATGATTTCCAATTGTGAGAAGGGAAAATTGAATTCGAAGTAGAGAATTAAGTAGAGTCACGTCATGAAAGTTCTAGTATTTTTGGCCACGGGACTTTGCATGGACCAAGCTAGAAGTAGAGATTACCAAGAATCTGTCATTATAGCTGTTGAATCCATCATTTTCGGTTCTTTCTTTTCCTTAAGGACCCGGAAATTAAACACCTGTAGGCTATTGCTCCATTTGTCTAGCTGAATTGACCACCCAAAATATCCAAGCACAGGTTAGAAATTATTAGGGTTTGTAATAGAATAACTATAAAATTATACTCAAATTTTAATTAATTTGAAATTTTATTTATTAATTTAAATTGAGTATAAAAAATAGGTATATTATTCTTAAATATTATTAAAATTTTATATATTCACTCTACAATTATGTGGTTGAAAACTATATTGCTTGTGTTTTAGTTAAATTCATTCATATCTAACAAATTCTTCTATTAAATATATAATTCACTCAAAATTTGCATGATTTGTACCTCAATATTTTATAAAATATTTAAATATTTTTACTTAAAATTTTTAAAATAATTTTTGTACCAGTTAAAAATAAAGTTATGTACTATTACACATATCTAAATTCTGAGCCTTTGTAGAATTTTTATTAAATAGTGTTATTGTTGTTATTTAAGTAATTTTTACTGTTATCTCTAATATCATTTTGGAAATTAACATTATTAAAATAATTATTATTGCATTCTAATATTACTAAAACAATACTCTTAAAAGTGGTAACATGATAGAAACTTATTTAATGTTAAGATAAAAATTAGACATTAAATTAATATTTAAATAACAAATTTTAAAATCTTACAGATATTTATTTAAAAATTAAAGTATTTAATTATGATGTGACTCCTATATTAAAATTTGTTATAAATTTAATTAAAAATTAAGGTATTACTAATAAATTTTTGAAAATACTAATATATAAAATAATACTATAAATAATGGGAAAATTAATATAATTTTTTTTAAAAAAATATTACCAACCAATTTATAACTTTTGCAAAACCTAATTAATCAAAACTCTCGTTTGCCTAATTGGGTCAGAACTCAGAAATCAGATTCCAAAACTATCTGCCGTTCCTGAATATCATCAAGCACAGTTGTGTGGTCAAAATTGTTCAACGAAGTAGTCACAAACGACAAAGATAAAAAATCAGTATACGATTTCGCTTGCCCGTAGGTAAGGCTGAACGAAGTGACTTCTCTCCTAGGCGTGTGGTTTTGTCTCCACTGGTTTTGGCAACTGGGTTTGCATGTGAAGAGCTGTTTTTGTGGTCAACCCTGATATGGAAGGCTTTGCTTGTTTAAATGAGTAAACGATACCACAAATAAAATAAAATAAAAATACCACAAAATTTTGTGATAAAAGATTAAAAAATAGATTTCGTGGAATTTTAGGATATTTATTCAATAAATAAAGTAAAAATCGTGAAGTTTGGGCTTGCAATATTCATATGCTCACGATAGCTTTTATTTCAAAGAATTAATCAGAAACCCCGTGACAAGACCGTCGACTAAAACCAGGAGCCAAGGCGGTTTTAGGGAGTTAGGTGGTAATGAATGAAACAAACCAAAAGCACTTAAGCGATAGAGCAGAAGCGCGTAGTGAACATGCACCATCTGGCTTCATTAGGCGTAATTGGCGAAGGTCACCAACTTTGTCGTTGCTTACGACAGGTGTAGTTCCGAAGTAGGGGTCTAGGTGTGTGTGTGGCGTTACACATTTTCTAGATGGACCGTCAGAAAGTAAGTACTCTATTGAAGTTTATAGTTATTAATTTCTTATAAGACAAATATTCCTGACAAATGCATGTGTCTCTTAAGGGACGAATATTCCCCAAACTAAATCCACAAATATAACCAAAATCAGTCGCCTAATCTTTCTGAGATCTATTGCTGTTAGTATCCTTAAGAGTATTATTAAATAAATTGTTAGACAAATATAATAATAAAAATTTTAAAATTAAATTAATCAAAATTGAGTAATTAATTAATTAATTAAGCATGTTTTAATCTTACCAGATTAATTTTTAATTTGATTTGAAAATAATAATAATAATAAACAATTTTAAATAAATAATTTATACTTAATTGACATATTTAATTTAAATAATTGTTTATAAATATTAATTTTTCTTTACCTTTAATTAACTATTACACAAGATTTTCATTAATATTCATTAATTCTTAGAAAGTTAAATTCACCATTTGAATTAACCTCTACACACAATATACTCTTTTACATATGTTGTTAAATTATATATAAATCTCGTACAAATTTTATTAACAAGCGGAGTTTATAATAGTTTAAAATTGTACACTCTTACTCATAACTAACGGAGAGACTATTTCTAAATGACTTATATTAAAAAATATACAATGTAGCATATAGGTTATTATGTATGATTACTTACTAGAAACTTATTTGAACAAATTATATACTAATAATTACGAATTTCTCTATTAATATAAAGAAGTGCCTTTAACAAGTAACACTCTTTTCTGGGTCTAGGTTCATATCTTATGTCCCAAGTCCCAATTACCCTGTTGTAATCTTATTTTTGTCCCGTAAACATAAAACGATGTCATTTTGATGTCATTTTGCAGTGAAAATAAGATTAGAGCAAAGTATTTGAGACAGAAATTCTGATGCGTCTTAGTCTCCCATATAAACAGATAATTATTGTTGTAATTTATAATATGTTAGTAGTTTAATTGTGGAGACTTGACAAAATATTCAAACGTGTTCATAAACATATTAATAAAAACAAAAAGTATGAATATAACTCTTCTATGAATATAACTCTTCAAGTTCACAGGAGATTGTGTATATTTTTCCTATAAAAAGGTCATTGTAGATCAATTGACCATGGAGTGTCTCCTCGGGCCCATAACATGTGCAACAACACGACAAAACTTAGCATGTTCCAATAGTGAACCATGACTATGATAGCATACTATATTTGCACAAAAAGAACCGTTAACTCCAAACATGCTGGGCGGAAAAAAGAATCTACCTCCTTTTCTACCCTAGGGCACATGCGTTCCACGATGGGATAGAATATTATGGTTGACTAATACCGTTGTAGTGTTTTTGACTTATTATCACAGTGTTAAAGTCACGCTCTCTGAATGTAGTTTTGTGATGTTTTGATCATATTTTTAGGTATGGGAATAATTGGGATTTCATCGGTTAAACTGAAATTCAAACTCACTCGAACTATTAATCAATCACATTAGATCAGTTCAAACTTCGAACTTAAATTCAAACTATTTAAAATAGAAGTTAAGCCAAAAGATAGCAATAAAGTTTTCAATAGGTGTTAATTTTTTAAAATTAAAAATATAAATAATGTCTTTTAAAAATTAAATATAGGTTTAAACTGTTCAGGTGCAAATCGAGTCGATACCTAATTCTTCTAAACAAAGTAGTATAAGAATGACAATGAAATAATCCATGGGTCAGTCCAATCAAATTTTTAAATATTTTTTAAAAAGTAAACGTGTAGATAGCATCTTTTTTAATTGGATTTGAGTATGGGTTATCCAAACTCAGGCCTACCCAAAGCCTAATTCTCATAAGTAATATTGTTTTACTTAGAATTGTTGAGCATCGAATCAATAAGAGCCTAAACTTTAGCCTGACCTATTAAAAATACTTAGAAGTCAGCTCATTGTTATCTTTAACTGTTTGACAAATTTTTAGACCAACCTCTTAATTTTAAGAATAAATTAAAGTTAGATCAACTAATATTTATCAATTATTTTATAAATTTCTGCTTTATTTACTTTCATCTTCAATGCTTTAAAGCTTTTGAAAAAAAATTCATTATTGTAAATGTCTTACCAAAGTTTGTACCAATTTTAATTTGACAGGGTATAATACTGAAATTGATTAATATTTTATATTATTTTAGATTATTTTATAAAATAAAAATTTTAAAAATCAATTTTTTTGTTATGATTAAGTTAATAAAATAATTTTAAAATTTTCAAAATTAATATAAAATATGTATACAATAAATTGTACACAACCTTGCTTAGTCGGATTGGTTGAATGCGTAAATCTTGATGTCCATAGTCCAGGAGTAAGAAGATTCAAACTACTTGAGATTACGTCTGAAACCACCCGATTAATCAATATAATTTGGTTATAAATTTTTATTATTAATAAGTTAATAATTTAAAATAATACAATATTATTTAAATTGAGTTCATGTCCAAGCTCTCATCAACCAAGCTATTAGAAAATGTTGACACGTGGCAGTCCAGTTCTCGTTGGATCCACCGTTATCCCTCTTCCGCTGTTACTATAAAATTCAAAATGTAACCGATTCCGTAGGCTCAACGATCACACCATACTAAACAGAAAAAGCTCCAAATAAATGCTCAACAGATAGTTCCATTCTCTCAAATCAACTCTGCTTCTCGATTGCTCGATCCTTGTAGAAGTACTTGTGACATCAGAAATGGCGAGCAATGCAACTACGCTGATGAATACTGCACTTAGCTAGCCAGAGCACCAGCTAAGAGCGCGAATCGGAAGAGAACGCATTGGCCGCCGATTACGAGGACGTCGGAAGTCTAATAGCTCCGATCGATAAACTCGAAGATATCGTCATCACAACCGGAGAGGAAGAAGAATATATGATTCTCACTCTGTGAGTAGTATATGCGTGTTCATTCTCAATACTCTGTTTTCTGATTTTTTTTTTTACATTTTGTCTCCCGCGCAACATTTTGCCTCATGTTTTTGGTTTTCAGTTCTTATTACTAAGTGACCAAAGTTAATATCGATGTGAATTTCTTTTTTGAGTTTTCAAGTTATTAATGTTTCTCTCATCTATAAAAATTTAAAGGAAAGTGAAACTGTAAGATTTTAAGGAAGGAAACGGTGGAAAGAGAACAGGCGTTGGCTATGTGAAACTGTTGAAGCACAAGCAGTCAGGGAAACCATGAGTCAATCTAACATCTCTCCGTATGTTTGTGCGCACGTGCGAGTGTTTACGTTGTATCTGAAACTATTGAAGCACAAGGAGTCAGGGAAACCATAAGTCAGACTAAGACCTCTGTGTATCTTTGTCAGCGCGAGAGATTGTGTGTACGTTGCATGTGAAATTGTTGAAGCACAAGAAGTCGGGGAAACAACGCGTCAATCTAAGATCTCTGTGTAAGTTTGTGCTCGCGCGCTAGTGTCTACGTTCTTTGTGAAATTGTTGAAGCACAGATACGTCAATCTAAGATCTGTGCGCATATTTGTGGGCGCGCGCGAGTGTGTATGTTGTATCCGTTTCTTTATCAGGAAATCTTTTCTTTGACATCTGTTTGGCTTGTCGGGCTCTTGCATTTGGTTCTCGAACTGTTTTATTTTACTAATCTTAATTTTGTTTGTTTCTGTATTTTAATGCTTAACATCGTTTTCATATTCAAAGAATTGTTGCGATGATTCATCAGATCTGTAGATACTAGGACAGTGCGGCCAGTTCTTTGTTATCATTCCATGCTGTATTATTGGCTTAATGTCTGTTTCTCTGAATAGGTCAGTTCTAGCGCAATTTGGAAGTGATAAATCATGCGTGAAACATGCTTCTCATTTTGCGGATAAAGAGTTGAGGGATGATTTAAAGTGTTGATGTCGATCCTCGCTCGCAGCCGGAGCATTTCGGTTGACAAAAATGTACTCCTTCGCTCTGTTGGCATCTGGCTTATCATGCACTCTTTTAGTGATGCCATTGACTAACTGTGACTGTATCTCAAACTAAGCAAACCATTTTTCTTCTTCTGCTTGTGATTTAAGAAAGAAGCTGTGAAGCTTCCCAGTCTATATTAGATCATTCGGCTATGTCCTGATGACGATTGTGATATAGGAAAGTGTTAAAACGTTATGTATGATCATTCATTCAAGTCCTGATGATGACTAATATCATGATGTCTAAATTTTTTCTTAGGAACAAATTTTACTGTTATATAGGGAAGTTTTGAATCGTTATTATGATCATTCGACTATGTCCTGATGATGATTGATGTCATTATGTCTAAGTTTCTTCATATGAACATGTTTTGCTGTGATCTAGGGAAGTTCTAACTCGTTATGATCATTCGGCTATGCATTGACGATGATTATGGTTTGATTCACACGGTCGGTTTCTTTACAGGTTGGTCACGATTGTCCTGATCGGAAAAAGTTTACTTGGTTAGCCCTTTCGATGGTCTTGATTCTTAAACAGCTTCAAGTCATTGATAAGCTTGATCAGATTCTTAGGTAAATTAAGTGCTCGCTGAAATAATTGCTAATATGGCTTCGAGCAACGTAATTATTTATTTTTTCTATTTTTAAACTTCATGCAGAGCATTTGCAAGTGTGATATTTGGCGGAAATAATGCTTTGGCGGAGGAAAAATCGAGGTTTTCCGTTTTCATGGTTGCTAACTCTAGATTGTTGATTTCACGCTTTCTTAGTCGGTAATATTTTAATCCCTCCTCAACGATTGGCAGTGGCGGCAACAAGTACTAAGGGGATGAAGTTCTACTCTTAATTCCATCGCCAAATGGAACGGCAGTGGTCGGCCTAAGTCCAACGGCATGGCATTTTGAAGACGTATTTCACGAGCCAATCTACTTTGCTGGATTTGATTAGTGGCATCAGGGTCATCCTAGATTTTTCCATTCGGCTATAGATTGAAAGTTAGGTGGTAAGTTCTAATCAGAGATACACCCTTAATGAATCGTTTTAACTCTTGAGTTTAGTTAGTGCTGTGTCTTCTTACCGTTCTTGAATCTGACTTTGCATGATAATTGAATCTGGTAACGTTGTTTTATTTGCTGACTGTCGACGCGTCTCTGAAATTTTGTGCTCTTTAAATAGCTCGGTGGTCCTGTGCGTTATGAAAAATGATAAAGATGATATCCAATTAAGTTTAATATTAATCATAAGGTTTTTTTATAATTTTTAAATTGATTTTTTTGACGAAAATTTTTTAAATTGATTTATTGCATTTTTTTCGTCTTCTTTTTATTTTTGTTTCTAATCTCAGGAGATACATATCTGTTACGTATCTTGATTCTTGTGCCTGCTGACTTAAAATATAATGTACATATTGCTGATATAATTTTACCAACAGTGATTGAATGCTACACTTCTAAAGAATGATATCTTGCTTTCGTATTCTGTTAGGCTTTTAAAACAATTCGAGTATTTATTAGCTTTAATTTCATATAATGCACTCATGCACATTCTAAATTGTGCCAATGCTTCCATGTTAATTCTCTCTCTTTTCTCCCAATTCATTCAAACACTTCATAATTGGTATGTACATCAATGGTATGCTCGGAGTGATTATGTCCCAACATGTGTAGTATTTCCAGTTGATATTTCGAAATTGGGAATAAGTCTTGATATAACTTCTGTATTTTTTGAGTGCTGTCATTCTTAAAGCCAGCGACTTATTAAGTGTAAAAAAGTTGAAAGGGTGAGTTTTTTTTTTCCCGAAGGAATAAATAAAACTTCTTATTTTGAAATACGTATATTAAAATAGACAACTAAAGGTTTTTAAGTATTGTGAAATATAGTTTATAGTTGTATTCTTGAATTCACTCGAACACTTTACAATTGGTGGGATGCAGTTTGATAGAACTTTGCATTCTTTAATACTGTCATTCTCAAAGCCAGAGAGCTATGTGCAAAAGAGTTGAGAGGATGTGATTTTTTTCTTTTTTCTTTTTATAAAGGAAATAAAATACTTGTTTGTCTTGAAATAATTAGATTGAAATAGATACGTAATTCTTTTAGTATCAAGTAAATAACAATGAAATTTGAAATAAATTTGGTAGGTTGTCTATTTGCCAATACTAGTGTCTAGATAAGATATTTGTAAGAAAATATGATCTTAAGAAATTTTTAGTTAGAAGGACATTCATTGACAAAATATTTATATTTATGATTCATGTTTCATGTTTCATGATCATGATTTTGTTTTGGGTAATTATTTTTCAGCTTTATTATTCTAGTCTACGGCATATTTACATTATAGGTTTCATGAATTTAATCTGTTTTCCTTAAGAAAACAAAATATGCAATTGTATTCTACCTTACCTATTATTAACAAAGAATTAAGTCAATTTATTATTATTATTATTTGCTTATGATAGGCAATTGACAACTAAATATACTGTAAATTTATTTTGCTAGGTTTCAGTTAAAACTTTTTTGAAGATCAAATATTTTCAAGAGCATATTTAACTAATAGTTAAAACATATAACTTATTTAATCATCCATAAAATATTTAAAAAGTTCAAAATAATTTATTCAAGTAATCTAGTTATTTTATTTTCAATGATTATGATTTTCAATGATTTTTATATCATCATTTTAATTAGTTTGGTACAAAAAGAATACAAAATAAAAATAACACAAAATAAAGTTACTAGTTGCTTCAGGTATATCTCATCGTAGACGCTTCCTAATAAATTTACCGTCTTATATTCATTTTAGGTGAATATTTTGTCTGCTTTATTATTCTAACTTTTTGACTTTCCACCTTTATCTTAGGATTTATATAAACTTTTGCTGCAATTTTTAATTTTAATTTTTAAAATTCAGTTTATTTGAACATAATATTTAAAAAAGTAACTTATTTACTTAAAATTACGAATAACTAATGTTAAATAGTAAAAGATAATTTCATGACTTTGAATTAATTTGTTACAATATTAAACTTTCAAATTCTTTTTGAAAATTAAATTTATGACAAAGTATTTTAAATTTGCATATTTAAATTTGTATAAAAAACAAGTAAAATTTTATCTTAATATAATAGAAATTAAATATAAAATAATACAATTTATAAATTATATTAACAATTTCTATTTCATAATTTCGAATTAATTGTGTTGAAAATACTTGTTACAAATATCTAAAAAATTTAATTTATTTCAAAAATTAAATTTTACAATAAACCAATATTAAATGAGTGTTTAAAAATTAAAATTAATAATTTATCAACCTAATATATTATGTTTTTTCTAATTTTAGAATCCACTTCCAATAAATATTTAAACATAAAATGGCTCAAAAATTAAATTAAAATTAAGTAGCGAAGAATTCAATGTATCGACAAACAAGGTCATAGAAGTAATTAAAAGTATTTTCAAAATTATAATATATAATATATAATTTATCAACTTTTTGTGTAAAAAAAACTCGTTAAAATATGTATATTTGGTAAATTCTATTTAATTCGTATTGGAAAACAAGTAAATTTTATCTTAAAATAAAAACAAAATTTTAAACATAAAAATAATATAATCTACTTTGATATTTTTACAAATTAAATATAAAATAATCTAATCTATCCACTTAATATATTATATTATCGAGGGCTTCTAAGGGATTTTTATTCATAATTTTGATTTAATTTTGTGATAAAAGAAGTTAAAAATTAAAATCAAATTTTCGTTCTTGAAAAATTAAATTTTACGAATAACTAAATTTTTAAGTACTGCTGAATGAAACTAAAGATTTTTATCTTGTGGATTTGATTCAACTTTGTATCGGAAAACAAGCTCTTAAAAATAAGAATAAAAATATAATACAATCAATCAACTTTAATATATTAGTTTTCCAAATTTTATAATTCATTTTCAATAAAAAAATTAAAATAAAAATTGAATTATTGTGTTAAAGAACACTTTCTACAATATGTAAAATCTTAAATTTATAAAAGTAAATTATTATCAAGTAGTGAATAATGAAACCAATGTTTTTCATCTCGCGAATTTGATTTAATTTTGTATTGGAAAACAAATAAAATTTGTCTTAAAAACAAAAGTAAAATTGTTTAAACTATTTTTAAACATTAACATGCAATTGAATAATCTAATCTATTAACTTCAATATAGAATGTTATCTTAAATTTTTGAGTTTATTTTGAATAAATAATTAAAAATAAAATTAAATCAAAATTTACAAATAACTAAATGTTAAAAAGATACAGCTAAAGATTATGATTATGATTTTAATTTTGTATTAAAAAAACACATCATAACATGCAGGTTTTTAAATGGTTTTCAAAATTAAATTTAAAAACTAAAAATTTACAAATAGCTAAAGAATGATATTAATGACTTAGATGAATCTATATTAACAAATGACTTTATTGTATCTTGTTACTTAATTATTTACTTATGTGTGTTACTACATAAAAAGCTCGAATTAAAACCTTTTGGCAGTGAAGTAAGAAACTAAAGACGACCGTTCAATTACATTTTCTAATAAGTTTTTCAAGTTACAGATCACTGATTAATATTGTTTATCTATTAAAAACTATACATTTAATATAATAATAAAAAATAGTTATGTAATAATAACTATAAATTTTTGAGTAGAAAACCATTAGACTTATTAATGATTATGAAGGATTAGTAATAACTTTATTTATATGCTATAGCGACTTTTTTTTTCTAATACATAATCATGAAATAAAAATCCTTAAAAAGTCGTTAATTTATTTAATTTTTTATATTACAAAATTAAATCATTCTGAAATCAGTTTTATAAATTATGATAAATAATCGACTTATATTTGTCCCACACACAATATAAATTAATTAAAAATGAAACCAAACAAGCCAGCATAGTAGTTCATAAAGGTCCCAAGTCCAAAAGAGGGCAAACTCCTAGCTCAAATTCTCTGTAACGGTTCAAAACTGGTATCTGAAAATAAAAATCAACCGAAAACATTTTCACCAAATTGTAAAAACCCATTCAAGCTGAGCTCCAGTCCACTTTTCAATAGTAAGAACGAAAATTTTTTAATTTTCTCTACCGAAAAATTTTTAATAACAGAGATTTAATTTTTATCTTATTTTCCTGTGAGTTCTCTATTTTTGCCAATTGATAACTATTATTTGTTAATAATTTATTCTACTAGCACTAATTAAATCACAATCATATTTTTGATAGTGAATACCTCTGTTATCAAAGACTGATGATAGCTATTACATGAAAATGTTTACAAGGGAATATAATTTCGACATGCGACTCAAATCGAGCCTTACAAAATTATACTATTTCAAATGCGTGAAAACGACACAAAATTTCCAATTTCTTCATTGTTTAAATGGATTTTTCCCAGTTCATGTTCACTTAGACCTAGCTCACTGAATTAAAAGAATAATCATTTGAACTTGATCAGTTTAACGAAAAAGAAATCCTTTACTTAGATTTTACCATTTAATAAGGCAAATTTTCAATTTCAAACAAGCTCTCCAGTAACCTCCCAATAGTTTTATTTTACCCTTTAAAGCAAAAGTGCGATGCAATAGAATAAAAGCTTAATGAGGTGAGAGCAACACGACATATGCCTAAAAGTAAAAAAGTAAAAGCATGCGTTAAAAGCCGTAAGGTTTCATCATAACTTGGCAGAGATAATAATATGCACTTACCACAAACCGAGCGATTGACAATCTTTGTCGGTACAAGAATGTCATTCCGGTCTATGTTGACGAAGTAGGTTCAGTCTTTTCAGTCTCCGTTTTTGCTTCCTCTCCTCCTCCAGTTTTGCCCTCTTTTTCTTTTACGTCAGGTTTTTCATCCCCAACACTCAACTTTTCAAGGAGTGCAGCAGCATCTGTAGCATCTTTTCCTTTCTCTTTCTTTCCCTGATCTTCAGCCACTCCCTGAATCGTCTCCCTGAAGGTTTTGCAATCTAAAAGAAAGCAATAAATCAACCTTGTGATGAGAAATATTAGAAAAAGGCTGTATGAGAGAGAGGCAGAAACCATGCGAATCAGAAAAATCCTCAGCACAAGGTTCAGTAATAGAGATGATAAAGACTTTAATCTCATCTCAGAACATGATTTGACAAATTGAAGTCGATAAGACAAATGACTACAAAAGAAATCTGTGACGCTCTGGTTCCTCTAAGCCCCACATAAGTACCAAGCAAACAGGTTTTAACGAATATTCCACCTCAGGAAATTCTCCACAGAATTTCATTAGTTGGGAAACGTATGACCAATCCACTAGGATAGCGACATTGAATAGGAATAACAGGCACTCCTGCTACTTTCTCTCATTTCCTTGATGCATGACAAGTGATGCTACCCTTTTTCTTAAACTTATTACACCTTACGTACGTTAGAGGAAGTATATACTTTACATGAGTACATATTCCCGCAAAAGTTTGAGAAAAGAACAAAGATCTACAAAATTTCGTTGAACAAAAGCTGAAGATATCATAGGAAAAGGTGAAAAAGAAACCCCATACGGCATGACCATACAGAAATACTACTAGATAGAGAAACTATGAAAGTCAAGGACATACTCTCAATCGAAGCAAATCTGATGCAGAAAAGCTCATCCTTCAATTCCCCGTCAGCAAAATCGGTAGCATGCCACACGCATGATTTATCATTTGCATGATGCTCTTGCACATTAATTGATGGAACAACTGAAATATGCAGACAGACATTAAGTCAACATTACAACGAAGTATGGAATTTTAAAAAAAAGAAGAAGAAGAAGAAGAAGAACTGGTCACACTGTTCTGGTAGTAACAAATCTGAATCATCACAATAGGTTCGATTATCTTGAGCGCACAAGATTAAGCATTAAAAAAACAAACAAACAAACGAGATCAAATATAGCATAGTTAACATTTCTAGGAGCAGATTCAAGATCAGAAAAGAAGCAGCAGGCAGAACCTAAACCAAAGATTGTCATGATAAATTAACGGAAAACACCGTACTCACTCGCGCGAGCGCGTAAACACAAAACACATACAGAGAGAGAAGAGAGAGAGAGAGAGAGAGACCGAGATGGTTAGCGCATATCTTGAGAGTCTTAGACTGACGCATAACAAGTCGGACTTTCCCAGACTCCTTGTGCTTCAACAGCTTCACATTGCCAACGCCTCTCTCTTTCCACTGATTTCCTTCCTTATCAAATCGATACAGTTTCGCCTTCCTTTAAATTTTTAAAGAAGAGAAACGTTAAGAACTTGAAAACAAATTTTAAAAAGATCACATCAACAGTAACCGAGCACTAAATGAAAACCTGTTGCGCGCGACACAAAAGGTGAATCAAAACCCTAGAGAACAGATTCTAGAGAACGAATATGCAGATACTACTCACAGATCAAGAATCGGATCTTCTTCTTCTTCTCCTGTCGTGACGGCGACCTCTTCTAGCTTGATGATCGGAGCCACTTGAGCACCAGTGTCCTCGTCATCGGCGGTCGGCGCGTTCTCTTCCTCTTCCCGCTCTTTGCTCTGGTGCTCTGGCTCGTTAGATGTAGTTGTGGTTGCAGTGCTCGCCATTTCTGCAGTTATTGGTTCTTCAGTTCAGAAATCGAACAATCGAGAAATGTAGGGAAATTGGAGAGAGTAGGCTTTCTCATAATAGTTGGTTACTTTTTGAATTTTATAGCAACAATGGTCCAGTGGAAAAGACAGGGAGGGAGAGTAGTGAATCCAACGACCAAAGGTATTGCCACGTGTCAACTTTATGTACTGAGTACCAACTTTTTTTAGTGTCTTCGCCGCCTGTTTGGCTGCTGTGAAAGTGGAAGTGAAGAATACGACTGCGTGTTGACTTTTTTCAACAAACATGTTATCTGTCTACAAATCTAATATTGACAGCATTTATAGGAATTATGAATTTTTAAATATTTAAAATCTAAGGTTAAAGTGACGAAGCATACTATTTATTATATTTTCATTTTAATATATTTTAATTTAAAATTTTAAATCTAAAAAACAATTTATACTGTTGGCAAGGAATCACGACTCACGAAAGCCACGAAGAACTAGCCGGACTATCATTCCATGAGAAGGATAATTCATATTCCAGTAAAGAGTAATAACTACACAATTATATAAATAATCCACTTATTATTATCATTTTTATATTTTAATTTTTTTATAAAGTAAAATAAATCAATTAATTAAAAATAACTTCTTTCAATTATATTTTAACTTTTTAATATAATTCAACAACACGTTTTTTGGTAATTACCCCAACGACGTCGTTTAAAACTTTGCCAACTCTGATCGTAAATTGCTAAGTTCATAAATATTTCTGATGGGGGATTGTTGAAAGACGGTAATTATGAGAATCATGCAGAGAAAATCCAGTTCTTGGATTAATGTCTAGACACTATAAATTCATTTCATAATCAACCAGGTACAGGGATGTGAACAAGGTACCAAAACTGAACAATTGGGTAATATCTAAAGCTTCATTCCTGGGCTGTTGCACCATTTGTTGAATCGTCCATAGGCTCAGCTTCTGCCGACTCCTCAGCTTTCTCACCCTTCTTACCTGCAGAATAAACGTGAATAGAACAGGATTTAATCGACGCCAAAAATTAGTAAAAGTAGGATTCATCCAGTTCACCGAGGTTACCTTTCTTCTTCTTTCCACCACCTTTCTTCTTTGTCTTAGTACCCAAAGCCAACCAGGCCTTGATCTCAGGATCATCTACGTTCTTGGTTGGCTGCAACTCCTGGAGAGGATGTGAAGTGATCCGATCTGAGCCATTTGGCATTAACAATACTGTGAACTTTATATGGGCAACCAAATCACCTGCAAGATCATAATATGTCCGTCGTTAGCTCAAATACCAATCTTCTCAAGTCTAATAAAGATCATATCTTGAAGGAGCATCTTGCCAGGTTTCTCAAAAAGAACAGGATATGGTTGCAGAAGGTCATGATTCATGCATTCAACTAATCCCAACCGAGCCCTTTTCTCTTCCAAAGCCCTGAAGCATAAAAGATAATGGTAAATAAAATCCTGAACCATAAGTGACCGAAGAATATTAAAATATAATTTGGCAAACATAAACCTAGCGCTGAATGGCATTATGGGAAATTTCTGATTGATTTCACTGAAAATAAATCGAGAAGCTTTCATTTTCAAGTGATAGCTCCTGTCCACAGCCCTCTTGTAAATAGTAGTATGCTTCTCATCCAGCATTTTAGGCTGCAAAACAAATACAAAGGAAATTTAGTACAAACAATGAAAAAATAGCATAAGAACATCATACAGATAACTCCTTAATTACCTTTCCCTCGCCTGTGCTTGTAACAATATCTATCGAATACACTTCATTTTCCTCAAATTCTGCATCATCAACTCTTGTTTCAGGATTGGACACACTCAGTATCACCTTGTTTCCATCTATCACGAACTGCTTCATCTGATGACTTAGTACACCTTCAACAATCTTACAGTCATATGCAGTAGCAACTTTCTGTATTGCTTCCGTCACATCTTTGTTCTGCCAGAAAAAGAGACTTACTGAGGAAATTATTCAACATGGTCAATTTAATAACACAAGGAAAAAGGTGAAGTCAAATGAAAGTCATCAATCACATAAGCATCCTCACGAATGGTCAAGCAAAGAAATTCAAAGACAATAACCAAAACGTATAAGGTACCAACAAGACTGGAATCATAAAACAGAATGACTAGGGGCAACAAGGAAAGGACAAAAGCAAAATCCAACTGAACACCTTGGCAGAGTTGCCTTTCTTCACACTGCCAACATTGCCACTACCCAGCGGTAATTTTTCATAACTAAATTAGACTTGAAAAGATAGCATATATTCATTTACGTCAAATGATGATTTGGGCCACAATGAATGACTGTACACCAGCAGTAATGAAACTGACACCAAACAAAGAATTTAGCCAAATAAATGTAGGCAACAGAAAAAAGAGGAAATCAATAGTATAATGATTGCCCGGTAAAGTTGCCTTTTTAATCAGGGTATATACAGTGTTTTTCTCCCAATTTTTCCTCAAATCACTCTTTCAAATTTAAATTAGCCTCTTGACAAAAAGCAGAAAAATAACTGCCGCATTAAAATTAAAGATTTAATCTACAATCTATAACAGTTAAAACTGCTACAGCAACCCCCCCACACCCGTTGTACATTTACACAAAAAAAACATGTCACAATCAGGAAATGTAATGTATATGCGTGTCTATCAGGAATGATAAAAGTTTAACATGCTATCAGAGTAACTATGACAAAAAGCCTCACGTGAGTATTAGCCCATAGCTATACAGAAGTATTCATCATTTAGGGATACTGAATTTTGAGAACACGTCAAGATAAAAGTTATTTAGAAATAAAATGAAGGATAAGAGAAAACAGACAAGATAATGAGACTCTATCAGTGTAACTATGACTACAAGGCTTCATTGGGCATAACCCTTAGCCAGTTATAGTTCTCCTCATATAGAGATAAATCACAGAAGATATGGGAGCACCTAATTCTCATCATCTAGAACATTCAAGAATAAGATTACAGCAACAAATTATAGTACCCTTTCTTATTTAAGATCCATATCAATAAGAATGACCTATATATAACTTAATAGTAATTAGGCTCAAGATAGCAATAAATTGCTCGTCCATACCAACAACAATGATTCATTATCAGGTTAGTTATTTATAGTTTGAATTCCCCTATCAGGGTAACTAATACAAATGCACCACTTGGATTTGATCCATGGCTTATGAATTCAGTTAATCATTTAGGGGACAAACTCTGAGATACTAAGGAGCTTCAATTGGTTAGTCTTTAAGTACAGTGCAAACCCATACAACACAGAACAGCAATAGATATAAACACATTCAGAAAGTACAGAAAGAAAATGGAAAGAAAAGCATTCAACAATCAGCCCTACAGATATATAATAAAAGCAGAAGAAACTACCTTCTTTCCAGGCCTTACTAGCCTCAAGGCAACTTCAGCAGCAGTATTTGCCGCTGCAATAACATCAGCAGCCCTACCTGTCACTGGCCCACCTTGAAGCGCATGGGTGTGAGCTACAACAGCAATAAACCCATCTATGTGGCATCCCAAATCACTATGGGCAAGACAAATAAATCAATATGTAGCAATCAACCAGTTAATCTTCAAAAACTATGGCATGGAAAGCTTACATTTTCACTATATCACCTTCTTCCAATACTGACTCATCACTTGCGAGAGGAGAAAAATGGCAAACAGTATTGTTTACAGAAATGCAAGTTGGAAAAGCAACCCCTCTTTCAATCTTCCTCTTCACATTCTTATACATGTTACCTGTTTGCCTTCCCACGCAGAAAAAAACAACCAACATTTTTATCACTATCAGAATAAAGAGTTTGCCATCTACCTAAGGTAAGATTGAGATTAAGTTAAGGCCTTACTCTCTGATAAACGCATCTCCCTTTTCGCAAATATCAACAATTTTAGCCTTTGGTTTGCATTCAGATATAACCAAATGCAATGCCTCTGCAGAAGTTCACGTTTAACCAAAACTCAGTATCATAACCAATCCATAGGGAGCAAAAGTAAGTTAACCAAATAATACATGTTGAAACCAATCGCAAAAGGCCATTTTCCTAGATTCCTCTCAATAAGATTTGCTTGTGAAGCCCACGTCAGACAGAGTCGCTAATGCCCACATGGTGAAGTAAATAAATTAGTACACAACATGGCTACTACGAAGAAAAGAGACACTCAAATGGTATAAGGACAAACGTAATGCTTCCATTAACAACAATTTCTGGCTAGTGGATTAAGCTAAAATGCTATTTGGACAATCACACACACAAAGAAACAAACACAACCCCCCATAAGAACAAACTCTTAGACAAAGAGATGTTGAAACAGAAAAAGAAAAAGAAATGAGAGAAACATTACTATTAGCGATTTCAGCAGCGCTCTTGTATTTGGTGACGACCTCCGCTGAGGTGAGATCCAACTCCCTCTCCTCTCTCTCGTCGTCCGACATCATTTCCCGGCAACTTTTCAAACAAACTCCTAAAACGACCACCAAATACAAACCCAAGTAAGTCCCGAACCGAAATAGTAGCAGAAATGCACCAACCATGCAATTGAAGTACGAGGGAACAAGAATTACTTACAGATAGAGGACGAAGTTCTTACAGTTGACGGCGATAGTAATACAGGGTCAAATATGAGTTACAAGGATGAGATGTTTAGGGTTTAGCAGAGATGGTATTGAAAGAGGGACGCAAATATATGGTGCGGTGACTCTTGAAGAGCTAGGGTTATGGTCTATGGTCTGCGTGTTATTTTGTATTATTTATACAAATAAGAATCTTTCTTCCCTTCTCTTTTGTCTCCGTAAATGGCACGTCATTTTCTGATTTAATTTATTTTTTAATTATTTTAAATTATTACTTTTTTATTCGTTCCCTTCTAAAACTCTTTTTGTTCAAAAATAACAACAATATTTCTATTCTCGTACAACTCAAATAATAAACTATAAATACTACCTAGGAGTTTTATAAAAAAAGAGGCAAAGTCCTTTATTGGATTTGAACCAACACCTTACACCTTACTACGGCATTACTCTACCACTACCACTTTAAAAGAGCTTTTTTGATTAAATTCTTGAATTAGTCGTTATGTAGATAAGATCCGCCACCAAAGAACTTTTTTCGGCCATCGTATAGTATTCATATTTATTTGGTGATAAATAAAGTAGTCATATTTCTTTTAATTCTTCAAATATTTCGTAAAATGAGCTTTCTAAAACTCTCCAATGACTAAGCTTGGCACCTGTTGCAACAACTCTTGGTGCAACAATAAGCACCAATTTGACTTGAGGGGTAGCTATTTAGTGGTTGTGGGTGACAAAGTTGCTTTATTACCTATTATTCTAGTAACTGTTGGTTTTTTGGTACATTACATTCCAGACGTAACATATAACTCTTCGTTGTACTGTACTCTTTAAGTATGCATATTCCTCCTTCTTCTTTATCATAGCAAGTCTTTTAGAAATAACTTAAACGAAATGAAAAAAGATGACATTAAGACCTTCCTTCACCATCCCCATGGGAATAGTCTATAGAGTTCATAACAACTCGTATTACAGGACGTTTACCTAGCTAATATTTAAATTCGACTCAAGTCAAACTTTTTTTTGTTCATTTTCTACTTATCCGTTATTTCAAAGAAAAAAGATGGCATTAAGATCTTCCTTCACCGTCCCCCGGGGATAGTCTATAGGGTTCATAAGAACTCTTATTACAGGACGTTTACTTAGCTAATATTTAAATTAGACTCAATTCAAACTTTTTTT
>JANITW010000004.1:64193560-64208459 GCA_027564335.1 Erythroxylum williamsii | reverse complement strand
TTTGTTAATAAATATTATATAAGAGATTAAATAAATTTATTAAATTAAAAATAATTTATCTTTAAGTTTTATCTAATATGTAATTATTATCCGTGATAAAAATATAATTACATTAACATTAACAACAAAACAGATTTTTGTTTTTATTTGAATGAAAAATAGAAACAAAAAACTGAAATCGAAAACTAAAAACTACAACAAAAACATAGAAGTAGAATCAAACGACCCCTAAAAATTAATAAAATCCTAATTTTGTTAAGGTCTGAAGTGTTGTTAATATTATTTTATTAATGTTAAATTGTAATATGTTATTACAAATGATAGTAAAAGTTTATTTAGATCATTAAAAACATATTTGAAGTTAATGTGCACGTTTGACTTAAAGTATTTGATTTTTCGGTTATAATCTTTGCAGACATTCTCAAACAAGAATCTCCACGAACCGTAGGGGACTTTTCCCCGAGGGCTCAAAAGCAAGAATATCATCTCAATTACTAGGGTTTGAATCTTGGCAGGTGCAGAGGAGGACCAGGAATTAGCCGGGTCCAGATATTTCCAATTTTGATAAATCGGATTTCGACGACGGCTTCAACGAGTCTTGCATGATCTTCTCGAATTAATTTTACTAGTATTTGTGATTTATAAGACTAAAACTCGTTTACTTCTGAACCGTTATCATTTCTTCACATGTGAAACATTCCACGCCATTGTGGGGACAATCAGGCATTCCTGTAATTAATTAATTAATATTATTTTAATTAATTATATTGTAATTAGTTATATTTTAATCAATTATATTATCTTATAATTAATTAATTGTATTTAATTAATTAATATTAAAAATGTTTTTAAAAAGAGAATGAGTTTCATTCCTAGGGTGTGAAGGATTCCCTAAAAATGGGATATCAAACTATTGCCCTGTAATGATAATCAACAACTAACCACTCACTTTTCATTCCTTAACTATTAACCCCCTCTCAAACTCATCAACCAAGCACCCTCTTAAAGTTGCAGGATATCGAAGCAATTTAGATGATGGATAATAGCTTGTGTCACAACAATTTCATTAGCAATTCTGATTAACAGGAACCTACCATTCTCATAAAAGCCAAGAGGGACCTAAGTTAGGGAGATTCATTATCCCCTTATTTCTTTGTTCTATGCATGGAGACTTTGTCCACTCTTCTTGCTAAGAATGCAAGAACCCATCAGAGTTCCATTTTCATCACCAATGCAAGTGTCTAAAAATTACCCTTTAGTGTTTGTTGACGATCCATTGCTTTTTTGCGGGACTTAAAGGCTCTCTATAAATCTCCTTTTGAATACAATCTAAGAGTTCCAAGAGGTCTCTAGTTTGCGTTGTAATCCTCATAAAAGTTAGTTTAACCTATCAACCAATTCCAATAGCGAAGTTACAACTAAGGCTATCGAGATGGGAATCAAGCCAGGGAACTTGCCATTTAAATATCTCAGCTTGTTAATTG
Organism: Erythroxylum williamsii; assembly: GCA_027564335.1. Classification (NCBI taxonomy): domain Eukaryota; kingdom Viridiplantae; phylum Streptophyta; class Magnoliopsida; order Malpighiales; family Erythroxylaceae; genus Erythroxylum; species Erythroxylum williamsii. The sequence continues at coordinate 64,206,975 of JANITW010000004.1, read as the reverse complement.
CTAACCTATTATGGACTCATTGAATCCAAAAATCCATCAATGGACAAATCAATACTTAAGCTATGGAGGGAGACTTCAACTCATCCAATCGATTCTCAACAACTTATCTACTTATTGGTTTAACCATCGTGCTTTGCCTAAGAGCATCCTTAAGGAAGTCGATCGAAAACTCCGTCTATTCTTATGGAATGGATTGAGCCACGGTTGAAGCAAAGCTAAAATAAATTGGACCAAAATCTACAAACCCAAGCATTAGGGTAGGCTAGGGTTGAGTTCCTCGAGACTGATCAACAAGGTAAGTATGGCGAAAAGTTTATGGTGGTTGTGTAGCAAACAAGACGATCTATGGGTGAAGTAGATTCATAGCACCTTTATCAGACATAGAAGCATCTGGATACTAACACAGGAGCAAGGCATGTCAGATACACTCGAGGCCATTATGGAAACATGAAGTTGGATGCATCATCTGGTTGTCCATAAGATCTGGAATGCTGAAAACACTTTTTCAAGTATGATAATTGGCACAACAAAGTTCCCCACTTTCAAGTGGTAAAACTTTAATGCCTACGACGATTGGTGAGTATTGAAACAAAGGTCAATCCTTTCACAAGCGATAACCGATGGTTTTGTCTTTTTTTTGGTAAATCAAAAAACTTTATACAAATAATAAGAGGTTATGTACAAAGCTTGAGATTCCTACATATGAATCTCTAGACTATCAAAAGGAGATCCAAAAGAACCTTTGGCATACCTAACATCTTACATCCTAGCATGAGACACAAACACCATGCATATATTATACAATCTTTCTACCAAAAACCTTTTAAAGTTTGCCAATCTAAGCAGAAACACAAGTATACCAACAATATTCCAGCTGCAATTTAATCAAATAACCTAACAAACCTATTCCAGAATCAACATAGTCTGAGGAGGGTGGTGAACTTAGGATTACCTTAAACATTGCCAACTTGTCATCTTTCTTATATCTTCATTTATAGGAGCTTTAGAAGTGTCTTCCTTCCATCCATAGGTAGAGCTCATTGATATGCTTATGGGATTTGTTCTTGTCTAGTCCTCACCATGTTATCTTACTTGCGATTTTGAACAATGAGTTGCCTGAAGCTGATTCCACTATGCTGTATCGAAGAGAATTTGAATCCCTTTACTTGATCTTTTTATGAAAACAATGATAATGAAATAGAGTTATTTCCCCTTACTCCGATGTTCCTTCTTAAATCTGGTGACTTCCTTGCTATAGCTTGTCCTGATCCTTCCCGGGTTCTTTATTATGGAATTCGAGATGATCTTCCTTATTGACAATCGTCATCCATGGGGGAGGGGACTTGGATTCCCCTTGTAGTTTTGGTAACCTAGATCTATAAACAAAATTTGATGGAGTGTAGGGTTTGCCCTTCAGCTTCAGGTAAGCATGGTATAGGCTGCCTTTCTTGGCCTGAACTTAAACCTGGCTGCACCATTTACAAACAAATCATTAGAACTAAAAGGATACACAGACATTTTACCTTCCCTCAGTGTTTGAGCTGAGGTGCTCCATAACTTCAGAGATCACTCGCATAGAGAGTTTCCCTTCATCCAAGGCTTTATCTTTAAAGGAGCGCATGTTTCTTTCAGTCCACAGGTTATAAACATTTACAGAAAGAATAGTGAGGAAGGTATTAATGTCACGGGTTCTGAAGGTAGTTGGCTGGTTGAACCATAACAAAATGGATTGAAGACTTGTAAGATGAGGTAGTTGGATTTGGAAGTGGCTTAGGCTTTTGAACTAAAAAGTTTTAGAAAAGGGCATTCAAAGAATAAGTGCTCAATAGTCTCCAAGTCAACAACACATAAGGAACAGCAATTAGGGGCATGGAGATAAAGTAATTTGTCCCTTGTTTGCAATTTATTCAGGAAGGCTAACCATAAAAAGAGAGAGCACCTTGGGCTATTCCTTTTATGCCATACAATTGTATACGAAGGGACTGTTTGAAGTGGAGGTCTTGAGAAGATATAAGTAGAAGCATTTGTATAATGCTTTGTAGAACTAGCTAACCATTCTAAATTATCTTCTCTCGGAGCATCAAAAGGTATGGTAGAGGTTCAAGATTACTAAGAGTTCCCACTGTTAACTCCTACCACCACCAACCATTGTTTCTTATTAATTCAGACACTCTAGCATTTATAGGAAGTCCAGACCCATTAATCAACCTAGGATTAGAATAAGCCATTAAGATGCCAAGGATCCTGCCATAAGGAAGTATAAATTCCATTTCCAATTCTAAATCTGAATTGATTCCCAATTTGATACCTCACATACAAAATTTTCCTTCAACTCCACGAACAATTGTTGTTAGGAGAGGTATTCCAGAAGTTTTTCCTTTTGAGTATAATAGTGTGAACCCACCTTACTCACAAAGCTTCCTTATCATGAAACAGAAACCAAAATCATTTCCCTAGTAACACAGTATTCTATGTAGACAAGTGTTTAATACCTAGACCTCCCTCTTTTTTTGATCTACAAATATCATTCCATTTTACCTTAGGTTGGGCTTTTGAATCCACCTTTCCCGACTATAAAAAATTCATAAGTTTTTTCTCCATTTCCTTAATAATGGAGATGGGGAGGATGAAATGGCTAGACTAATAGACCTGAACAGAGGAAAGGATCGATATAACTAATTGCATTCGACTATTATAAGAAAGAAATTTGTGGGTCCATTTGTTGACCATGGAATCAATTTTTTCCAGTAACGATAAACAATCCCTCCTAGACAATCGACCTGTTAGAAGAGGAACTCCCAGGTATGAAATAGGAAGCTGACCTCTTTTAAGACCAGACAAGATTTCTATTTGTTGGGACATTAGCTCCATCTCTAAAGACACAAAGAATTGACTCTTAGAGAGGTTCATTACCATACCAGAAAGGTTGGAAAAGAATCTTAAGCAATCAAGTAAAGTATGGATCGAGGCCAAATTACCATGACAAAACATTAGGAGGTCATCAGCAAATAGAAGATGGGTAAGTTTGAGGGCTTTAAATCTCCAGTGGCATGTGAAAGAACTACTGCCACCTATGCAAACATTGAGGCTCCTAGAGAAAGTCTCCATACAGAGAATGAAAAGTAAAGGGGATAAAGGATCCCCTTGCCTTAGACTTGACTTCCCTGGGAAGAATTTAGAGGGGGATCCATTGATCAAGACCACATAGGCAGGAGAAGTAATACATTCTCTTATCCAACCTACAAACTGCGGGGGACAACCTACAGCTACTAGCACATTTAGAAGGAAATCCCAATGGATCGATTCGTATGCTTTTTGTAAGTCTACCTTGAAATCACATCTCCTATGGTTATTTGCAAGATGGTAATTCTTGAAGATCTCTTGGGCCAATAAGATATTATCCCCAATTCAATGATTCCTAATAAAAGCACTTTGGTTTGGGTTGATGATGGAAAGGAGGACATCTCTAAGCCTAGTAGCCAGGATTTTTAAAATCATCTTATAAATAAAGTTACAGCGTGCTATAAACCTATAATCACCTACTGTGGAATATCTAATTTAGGAACCAGAGTGATGAATATAGAATTAATCTCTTTGAGGAGTCTCCCATGATGGAAGAAATCTTGTATTGCCCTAGAGACATCCATCTCAACTATATGCCAAGTATGTTTAAAGAAAACCCCATTAAAACCATCAAGTCTAGGAGACTTATTGGGATTAAAAGAATTGAGAACATCCTTGATCTCCTGGGTTGAGACTTCAGCTATTAGTTTGTTTAGGAGAGTCTCTGAATTCTTATTAGGAAAACACTTTTCCACAAACTCTTTAGAAGAAAGGAGGTCCTAACTGACCTCAATAGTGCTTCGAAAGAATTCTAAGAATTGGTTTTGAATCTCTTCTACTTCAACCATTCTAATGCCATTTGTTCCTATGAGTGAGTGAACGTTGTTTCTGTTCCTATTTGCTATGATGGAATGGTGAAAAAATTTGACATCGATCCCCCTCTTTGAGCCACTTGATATGGGAAGCTTGTTTGTATAAAGACTCCTGGTCATCTAATGCTCTAATCAAGTTATTAATGGCCTCGGTTTCCTTGTCTACTGGGAAAGGGCATTTAGGAAATTGTCTCTTTTGATATTGAATTTGGTTAAAAGTTATTCGGCAATGCTCTACCCTAGCATACACATTGCCTATTTGATTTGAATTAAGCCTTTTGAGGGCCCTCCTTACCAATTTAAGCTCAGTCACAACACAAAACATAGGAGTGCCTTGAACTAGACTATTTCAGGGCTCTTCTACTATCTGAAGGAATGTTGGTTGAGAAACAAGGAAGTTTGCAAACCTAAATAGGGAAGGTCTCTTCGGCTTATCAGAAGGAGACTTAATCACTATGGGAGAGTGGTATGAAATGTTGGGATTAAGGATAACCCATAGGATCTTGGAAACCTAGCACTCCAAGTAGCATTAACAAGAGCTCTATCTAACTTCCTAGCAACAAAGAGCTTACCACTTTGCTTGTTTGTCCATGTGAAATTAGGGCCACTAGAGTTAAGATCATACAGAGAACATAACTCAACACACTGCCTAAAATCACTCATTCCAGTGAGAGCTGAAGGACTAATAGTGTTGGACCCCGAACTTTTTTATATCGGTTTGGATTAGATAAAGATCGGTTTAGTCTAAAGCTTCCAACGCGACGCTTTTCATTAAGATACACATTTTCGGATGTCAGATCTGTTTTTTATTTGTTTCCGCTTTATGATTTGATTGAACCGTTTTGTTTGTGTTCGATTCCGATATGCTTATGCTTTCGTTTTGATTCGCCATTCGATTCGTATCCAATTTGTTATTTGATTCGTCTTCGCTTTCGATTTTGTTTTCGCATTTTGTTATCCGATTTTCCCGATTCGATTCGTTTTGATTCAATACTTTCGCTTTGTTGTTCCTCTTTGATTCCGATCCAATTTGTGGTTCGCTTATATTTTGGCCCACTTTCGGATTTGAGATCCGTTTGATTCGTTCAGCCACTTTGCTTTTTTTTTATTTTCATCTATTTCGAACCTTTGCATTCATTTCGATTGTGATACGCTCTTTTGTTTTGCTTTGCTTTTTTGTTTCCATTTTTCGTTTTCCGGTTGGGGTCCGGTTCCGAGATCGGGTCCCAACAAATAGGATTAGCCTCATGAGAAAACAAAACTGCATTGAAATCCCCCGCTAAGATCTAAGGATTGTTTCCTACTGAGTTATGAAGATTTGCCAGGGTAGACTATAGGGTTTTCCTACGATTGGGCTTGTTAGACCCATACACATAAGTAACAAAGAAGACTGAAGAACTATTTATGCGAGTAATCTCCAAGTGAACCAACTGATTACTAGTGCAGTTAGGAACACACAGCACACAATCAAGATTCCATGCTATTACTAACCTATCATTTGAACCATACTCTAAGTTATTAAAAGAAATCCATTTGGGAAACAAAGAAGAGCACACATTATTTAGCAAATGGCTAGACTTAATACGAGTCTCAATCAAACACACAAAAGAAACCGACAATCTCTTAAGTAAAGCATGCACAGTTAATAGTTTTTTAGAGTTATTAATACTCCTAACATTTCAAAAAACTAAGTCCATATCAGCAAAAACACAACAGACCCTTTACTTTTGTTTCCTCTTAGATTTCCTATTCTTTCTCACTATGTATTCCCCTTTTGCCCCTTCCAAATTCCCCAGATGTTGATCAAGAGTCAATTCAGATTTAGAAGGAGAAAGTTGATTACCTACTTGGCTTATGTCATGGATGTTAGCATCCTTAAAGTTTCCAATTGGTTCATCTAGTTTCTGTTGATTACATTGTGCAACTAAACCTCTTGAAGAGCTACTTTCCTCGTCACTAGACATTACCATTTCATTTAATTGACCCATTCTTTGGAGATCGTTTACCCTCCCCTTGCTCAATTTGATTACCAGAGTCCATACTCTCTTGAGGAATAAGGTTAGACTAATCAACAACAAACTCCTTTCCAGTTTTCTACTATTGAATTAACCTTTCTTGAAGCGGTTCCTTCCCCTTTACCAATTCTTGATGTAAGCCCATTCTTTTTTCTGTAGTTGATTCTCTGACCTCCATTCATATTCAACCTGAATTTCCTTAAAGAATAGTTTCTCATCTTCATTATAAGTAGCTAACTAGAATGAAGAGGGCCATCGCTTTCCCAACTCCACCTCCACACACGTCCTAGCATAAACAATTCGGGACATCTTGGCAGTTTGTGTGTCCATTAAACAGGGGTTACCCATTGCACTAGCTATTCTTCCTAGACCCTCAGTATTTTAGTATTCCACTTGAATATTGTGGAACTTTATCCAGACAGGGGCTACTCGGACTTCTTCCTGTTTCCCACCATTTAAAATCCATCTCGGTAGGAAAAGAGGTTTTCCTTAGATATGCCAAGGCCCCTTTTCCATTACAACATTCATCCCCTCTTCTGAGTCAAATTTAAACAAAAAATTATTCACACCAGTAATGAGGATTTCATTCAAACCGAAAACTAACCATGATTTGGACATGCTTTCTGAACCATTGGATGCACCAAGTGTTTTCCTAAAAAGAATCCAATAAGGGCATGTCGAAAGTGACCTGCTCCTTTTTCCGCTAGCTCTAGAAAAGGAATAACCATAATTTGGTCATCTTTGGTCTTCGAAGGATAATATGTCAACGTCTTCACCATTGACTGTTCCTCCTCGACATCAGCAACTATTGATTTCCAAGATCTAGGTTTAGTGGGTTGGGGGTTGGTAATCGGTTCTCGGTCTGAAGATAAATTTTTGTTTGGAGAAAAAGGATGAGGAAGGGGAAGGTTGGGGTCTATGTTTTGGGTTTGGGGGTAGGGTTTTTTGGGATGGACGATGGGGAAGTCGTAGGTCAGGGAGAAGAAGAAGCGATTGGGGCTATGTAGGCAGATTAAAACACGTGAGTCGAATGGGACACATTGATTTGGGACATCAATATTAAACATGCTCACTCCTTCATACTATGGTTGTGCATGAATAGAGTACTGCTTACTAAAGATAGGCTAAAGTTCTGCATTACCAATCTTACTTGTGAACTTTGTAATACTAAGTTAGAGAATCTGAACCATTTGATGATTGAATGCCGCTACACTAACAAGATATGGAGCATAATCCAAGCCAAAATGAGGATACACTCTCAGGTACAAACTTGGAAGGACATTGTGTCTTGGTTATGTAATCTCAAAACTATGAACAAAGGGGATTACAAGACCTTTAAGCTAGCATGGGGCTACTATGATGCATTATACTTAGAAGAAGCAAAACAGTCGAATATTCAAACAAGTGAACAACTGCTTGGAGTCCTTATACCTCGAAATCATCCACCAATGTCCGATGGTTTTGATAGCTAAAGGACTCCACACCAATATGTCCCCATGTTTACGAGAGCAATAGAATCTTAGCCAAACAACTTCCAGTCCATTAAGAGCTCTACTCATCACAATTGATACTTTTGTTGTATTTCCTTAGTCTTGAGCATCATAAACTTTGCATAACCTCTTCTTTTGAATGAAAGTTATTATCTTTAAGAGAAAAAATTATTCTTAATTTTGAGATTTTTTAATTCATTATTCAAACTTTTAAATTTTCAATTAAGTGACCAACAATTTATAATTTTAGCAATTCGGTTCAAAATATTAATTTATTAGTATTTTATTGATTTAGCTAACGACATCTTTTTTTAATTTATAACATGTAGGCATTTATATATGAATTACTAACTAATCATTCATGTAGACTAAAATATTTATCTTAAAGTGCAAAAGAGGTTATGTGTTTAGTTCACATAGATGATTAGCTAGTAATTAATTTGTTATGTAAACGTCTACATATTAGGGGAAAAAAAGATTACATTAGCCAAATAAGAAAAATACTAAAAGAATAAATGTTTTAAAGTGAATTGTTAAGGTCATAAAAGGTTGCTCACTTAATTACAAATTTAAAAGTTTTGGGACTAAATTGAAAAAAAATTAAAAAGGTGCGATACTTTAAAGTCTTTTATCCCTAAAAAAATAACAAGGAGATAGGAGGAAAAAAAGAGATTAATTTTAAACGAAGCTTGTTTATAAAACCTAAAGTATAAATACATTTAAATGATAATCATAATTCAATTATTGCATGTAATACAATTTACTTTATAAAGCTCTTGGGCCAAAAATTTATAAAAGACAAAATATAAAATATAAAATATAAAAAACATTTAAAAATTTATTGTCCTAAGATTTTGAATTGAGATATAGAATTTTTAATTATGTACATTTTAATTGGATTTAAGTTTATTTTTCATAATATTTTCAATATCTTACAATAATAATATAGTTTTGTCATTTAAAAACATTATTTAATTGGTAGAGCTTGTTTTATATACTTATTAATTCAACTAACTATTTAAAAAAAATTTATCGCAAGGCATCATCAAAGAAATTGAACGACTACTTCGAACCTTCTTATGGAGTCATTCTAATAGCACCTGTGGCGCTTCCAAAGTGAAATGGTATGATATTTGCTCTCTGAAGCAGAAGGTGGTTTGAATCTTATGCCCATTAAACTTGCTAATCACTCCTTGATTCTCAAGCGCCTTTAGTGGATCCTAGAGGATAAGAAAACGTTATGGATCCAATGACTGCATACTTATTTCCTAAAAGGCCATTCTATTTTGGCGCTTCAGCCGAAAGCCAATTTCTTTTTTTTTTCTTAAACAGCTTTTGAAACTAAGAGATGATATTCGTCATGAGACTTCTTGTGTTATCAAGGATGGACGTCGAGTTTCTCTTTGGTATGATAATTGGGATAGTCGAGGTCCTTTAATCTCTCAGGTAACTCCTTCTCGAACTTCCCCACTGTTTCCTCTCAAAACCCGTATGATTTCATTTATTGATGGGAGCTCGTGGAAATTCCCATGCATTCTGCGCCATCTCCAACCTAGCTATTCTCCAACTCCTCAAGAATCTGACACTTTCTTTTGGAAGGGGACTCCACTGCATAAGTTGACTAATCGCTTCATTTATAACAATTTGCGTCATCGCCGACTCCCTGTTTCTTGAGCACCTACGGTTTGGAGCCATCTTCTAACGCCCCGCATCTCTTTTATTTTCTGGTTAGCTATTCAGAATAAACTTTCGACTGCTGATCGTATTCCTTATGTGCAAATGGATCCTTCTTGCCCGATTTGTTCCCTTCAAATGGAATCTTGTTCTCATCTTTTTTTTGAGTGCCCCTTTACCTATTCTATTTGGAGAGCTGGTTGTGGTTTATGCTGTTTGACGGATCCTGGATCCGAACTTATGACTCTCACTAGCTACTTGTCTTCTACTGCAGGTTCCACCAAATCTGTCCACCTTATTGTTTTAGGGGTATGTTTATATTCTCTTTGGCGAGAGCGCAACTCTCGACGCTTTCAAAATATCTTTACTACGAAGGAGAGTTTAATTTGCTTAATTATCTCTGACGTTCGGGCGTTAGTATTGACTAAGAAAGTTCCTTGTAGCTTTAATGTTTGTCATACCTTACGACTATAGTTGCTAGATAGGGGTTCTATTTAGACTCTTTTTGATGTGGTAGCTGTTTTTTGTTCTGCTAACTCTTCTTCTGTGTTGTATATAATAGGTTTTCCCTTTTGATGGCCTTGTAATTTTTTCTATATTTATACTAATTTCCCTTTTTCAAAAAAAAACTATTAAAATATTATTTTTAACTTTGATGACTTAAAGAGTAGAAGATTTAGAATATAAATATATTAGATTTATATCTATCTGATTGTGACAATCATTTAATTTAGAATTATTTACTTAATAAATTATTTATTAAAAATACGAAATTTATAAATTATTATGTGTATACTCATTTTTACACTAAAATCTTAGATGACAATTTTATATTTCACCAATAAAAATATATAATAATAATAATAATAATAATAATAATAATAATAATAATTTAAGAGCTTCTTTAAGGATAGTCGAGTTTGTGGAGTGGGAAAGTATAGGGTCAAAAAATCTTGTGTTCGAATTCCTTACTTTCACTTTCTCAATTAAGCCTGTCATATAGAACTTGCTTAATGCGGAATACCTAATTAATATAATTTACATGCTATTGTCTAAGCCTGAAAATTTACTCAATACATATCGAAAAACTAATCGACCCTCAATTCCTCCATTCCCACCCAAAAAAAAACAAAAATAAGAGCATCCCAAAGCTTGAAGCTACCAGGTGTAACGCCTATGACTTGAATTCAGGGGATCGAATATGATACTGAAGTGAAGTCCACTCCGCATCATTTCTTGTGCCTCCATTTTATTCTGCTAACAAAATTCGAAGTATACTTTTACAGTATAAGTTTCGTGTCAGCGAGTTCGATTCGGCTGACACGAATTTTTCAGTCATAAGATCGTAAGAGGATAGATCTTATCTCCCAACCACTGGATTCGTTTTCAGATTCTATTCTTGTGAAACTACTTGATTTAATTACGTATATTTATGAATTAATTAAAAATACTTTTTAAAATCTCAAAATTTTATAAATTAAATAAAAGACATACATTTTTTATTCTAGACTTTTATTTTTTTCAATTATAGCCTAACGTTAATGCTTCTGTTAAGTTTGTTGATGTGACTTGTCATGTATTTCAGAAATCGTAATTATTAATACACGTCATCAAAAATTAACACAAACGATTAAGATTAGTAAAACGTTGTCGTTGTTTAAAAATAACCTAAATCAAATTATAAAGTCATGACGATCTTACACTTTAATTTTAGTTTATTCTTTTGATTTTAGTTTGTTCTCTTAACGCTATCACTTTTCGATTTGCATATTGCGCAACCCCGACGTCCTTACACTAAAAGCATCAAGAGAATGAACTAAAAACGAAGAGCTTATTGATGTAATACCTTGTAATACGACAGTAGTGTGGGGTGTTAAAAGAACAAACAAGAAACAAAGGGCTGAGAGAGAACAATAAATAATGTCGGGCTATAATTGAAAAAAATTGAAAATTTAAATATTTTATTGTCACTTTTTGAAGTCTGAGTTATAATGAAAGAATCTTAAAGTTCGAACATTTTATTGTTACTTTTTAAAATTCAGATTATAATTAATAAATTGACAAAAATTTGGACTCTTTTTGATAATTAACCTTATGAAAATAAGACATAAACTAAACATATGTTACTAGCACGATAACTTAGTTTGGCTATTAAATTTGATCTAAATTAATTAAATTTGACTCAAGCTAACAATTTAAATTAATTATAATAATTTTTAAATGTATTTCTTTTAAAGATGACAATGAGGTGAAATTGTCAATTTCTTAATAAATATTTAAAATAAAAAATATAAAATAATGTTTTCTTTTAATTAAGTACAGCTTTTGGTTGCCAGATTTAGGCCAGCTCGAGGTCTAAGTATTATAAGCAAAACGACACTGCCAAACTATAATTATAATTACGTTTTATACTAGTTAAAATGCACGAATTATATAAATATGATAATATTATACCAAATGAGTTCATGTTCCTCGTGAATGCAATCTTAGGCATGTGATAAAGAATCTTCGCGTTCTCCACTAAACGAAATCTAGAAAGGGGCAATACAAATCAAATGCATATCCTAATGACGTGTCATAATCCCCTTCCATATATATCAGCATATCCTTACAGAAAGGCAATTTCTTCGTAACTTACAAAGGATTCTTGAATTTAATAATTATAAATTTGATTAAAGAGTAAATAAATTTTAAAAATTTAAAATATAATTGAAAGAGATTATTTATCTATTAAAAATTTTGATGTTTGATAAAAAAAGATATAATTAAATAAAAATTAATTGATTTATTTTAGTTTACGAGAATTTATTAATTAATAAAAATTAAATGATTAATTGACAAATTCATAAAATTTTAATAACAAGAGCTATTAATTAAATAGAATAAAAAATTGAATAATGCAAAATTTTTACAATTTAACCGACTAAACAAGCTTAGTTTTTTAATTATTGATAATTACATCATTTATTTATTTTTATCACAGTGACTATTAAATAATAGTTTACAATTCAGCAAGAGTTATTCTCATATTGGGATGTAATAATAATAACTTAGTTTATAATATTTTATAGTTAATTCTAATTTCTTTTCTTAGGATTTTTAATTTTCCTTTTATGTATTATTTATTTATTTACTTTTTTTAATTTTCATCCATTCACGTGAGTCATTTAGAAACATACTTTTTACTAATTAGGAGTAAGATTGCGTACTACTAAAATTTTTCAGACTTCACATCTAATCAAAATTTCTACTGGGCATTGTTGATATTGATGTTGTTTGTTTATAATATTTGATACTCTTTATCATCTATACCAATCACGGTGTTAAAAGACTAATGCATTATTAAGAAAGAAAGTATCATTATAACTTGGTCTTTATGAATTTCAGTTGAAATTGGATAAATAATTAAAACTAATCACATCGATTTTGTTAATTTTTTTTAGCAATTTAAGTTGTGAGATGTTGAATTTAATTATTACGATAATTTTAATTATTTTAATTATTAGATAATTAAGTTTATAGTGACTAAAAAGTTTTATTTATTTGATTAAATTAATGAATTCATAAAATAATTTATTTTAAATATGTGATTAATAAATTATTTTATATATTTAACATATACTCAAATAATAATAGTTACATTTTTTCTCTTTATTAGTTTATATTTTTTTATTTATGATAAAAACTTTCATCTCAAAATGGTTATATATGTATATAGAACTAAAAATCATAAAATGAACTACACTTTTCACTATGGGTATTTGTCAAACGTAGTCTACGATGTTTGTGTAGAAGACAAAGCCATTCCGTTATTCCCAATTGATGAAAAATAAAAATAAAAATAAAAAAGACTTAGAAAATTAAAAGAATAAAAAAATTTGAAACTAGAAAAATAAAGAATAAAGAAAATCAAGGAGAAGTCACCGATTGGAATTTGATTAGCGGGCAACTAACGCCGCCAAGCGCACTAATTGTACTTTTATACGAGGCTAAGGTAAAATCCTAATTGGGGTTCGTCCGTTATTTTTTAATGACTAAAGTTTTGTCAGTTTGTTTATCACAATGTCAACTCAATTAATTATTTTATCTATTTTAACAGCTTTAATCCTAATTGGGTTCGTCCGTTTTTTTTTTAATGATTAATGTTTTGTCAGTTTAATTATGGCAATGTCGACTCAATTATTAATATATATTTTTTATTTTAAAAAATTTAATAATTGATAAGTTTACAAATTAATTGATTATTTTTATTAATTAATTAATTTTATAAATTATAAATTATTTATTTTTATTTAAAATTT
>JANITW010000004.1:64175027-64188098 GCA_027564335.1 Erythroxylum williamsii | reverse complement strand
AATTTTAATTATATTATATTTTGTAATAAAAATTATTTATGCATATAAATATTATTTCAAGTATCTTAAATAATATGCAAAGTACCATATATTAATTATTATATAATTTTAAGTCAAATGAAACATAAATAAAAATATATCTAACCAAATCTTTTATATAAATTATAATACAAATAAAAAATAAATATTAAAACATATAAAAATGTCAAATAATATTCTATAAATCTCAAAATATACATGAAAATGAATTTGTGGGTATTATGAGAATTATGTGTAAATCATAAAGACAAAAGAGATTAAAAATAAGCTTATTAATTGATTAGAAAAATCAATCTGAAAAAATATTTTTTTGAGAAGTTCCAAATTTGAACTTCTTAAAAAACTATATTTTGATTGTAAAAAAAGTTATATATATTAAAGAAGTATTTTTTAATTTTATAATCAAATACTTATTTTTTTTAAAAAATTTTGTGGCAGAAAAAATACTTATTGATTTTTTAAAAGAAGATTCAAAAAGGCACAAAAAAAAAAATTAAAGAAGTTCGTTTTTATTTTATAATCAAATCTTTAATTTTTTTAAAAAAATTTTGCGAGGAAAAAAAGTGATTATCGATTTTCAGGCACTACATTGTTTATTAGGAGGGGCAATGGGAAAATGAAGCGACCGTAAAACGTTATATTTGTTTTGGATTACAGTTTTGGCCTATAAATATCTGAAGAAAACGCACCTGAATCGAGTAAAGTAGGAACAGAGCTCTCTCAGCTCCCGATTTAAGCTGTGTGGTAAAAGGCAGGTGGCTCTTCGTTTCTTCCTGTAGAGAGCTCAGTGATACTCTGTTGAGAGAGTGAGATTTGAGGAGAGATAAGTGATGGACACGTACTCGTTGCATCTTGCTATGGCGGCTCTCGTCGGAGCTTCGCTGGTGGCTGTTTCGGCATATTATATGCACCGGAAAACCCTAACGCAGCTTCTAGAATTTGCGAAGACGGTGGAGAGAGAGAGGGAGAGGGAGGACAACTCCGACGATGACTCGCCGACACCGCAGCATTTGAAGAAGCGGAGGAGTCATGGCGGGGGTCGGAAAAAGGGGAACGGTTACTATCGGCGCAGCGCGGCGTCTCTCCCCGACGTGGCCACCATTTCAGGCGGAGGGATTGACGGAGAGGAGAAGTGTAACGGCCCGTTGTACGTCGACGGTATTCCGCCTGGGTTGCCGCGGTTGCACATTCTGCCCGAAGGTATGATCGTTTTTGACTTTTCTCCGGAATGATAAAACCCGGCTTGAAATTGACGGCCTTGATGTTTGTGTTCGAATAATGTGGTCAAATAGCTGCGTATGAATTAATTGATTTGAGAATTGTTGATCGCTCAGTGACGTAGTCAAATTAGCTGAATGCAGAGAAATGCTTTCAGGAATAACACTAATAGCGAATATATGACATGTGCTTGAGTTTTTATGCATATGGTTCTTGTCGCTAGTGCTTGTCGATGTACTGGCTGTGACAACGGAGGACTGGAAGTTCTGTGCCAGCTTAAACTTCATGGGGTTTTCATGATTCTGGCGATCTGCTATTCGATATAAGTCATGCGCAAATCGCTGGATGGAAAATCCAATCTAATTTTGAAATATGTGTAAGTTTAAGTATATGATGAGGAGCGGCAGACATATTGGACTCTTGGCATGAATTGTACTTGTTAACTGACTAAACTTGTTTGTCGTAATTACTGCCATCTTCCGCTTCTCTTTTTTCATTTCTTTTGAGGGGACAAGAAGATCTCTAAAGGGTTGCAATGTTAGGAAGAAAGGAAAAACAATGATTATACGCTCCAAAACTAAGCAAAGCAACACTATCTTATATTTGGAAGAGAGGACATATGGTCTAACTTTTCCGTTTAAGATTGCAAGAACTAAAAACTGAAGGTACAGGTGTAACAAAAGTTATATAAGAATCCTCAGTTAGCGACTAACTGAATATTTTGGATTGTTTCTTTCCGTAACAAATACAAGAGTTCTACTTTTTCTTTTTTAGTTAATTATACTTTGCTTTAAATTTCCCGATCGCTCCTGTCTGTCCTTTTAAACAAATTGGTTCTCCAATGCTCTTCTTGCAGAGAACAGCTCTAAATTTTTAATTTTGGTTGTTTATATAATAATTACATTTTACCGCTTTGGTGGTTGCTTTTGATTACATCAAACATTTGTTTGCAGAGAAATCTGCTGCCCATACCAAGAGAGGCGGAAATCTTATTAGACCAACTTCTCCAAAGTCTCCTGTCGCCAGTGCTAGTGCCTTTGAGAGTGTTGAAGGATCAGATGAAGAAGACAATATGACTGACAATGCTAAACTAGAGACATCATATCTTCATACCAATGGAAATGTTGTAAGTTTATGTACCTTTATCTTGATGTCAGTACTCAATTTGCAAAGAGTTGTTTAGTGTAAAATTTTATGCTGCAATTTTTGAGGACGTATGGGATTCCCTTTTGGCTTGGAATATCTAGGCTCTGGAGCATATTAACACCAATGGAGAACAAATATCCATAACTGCTTCAAGTATGATTCGTTCCCACAGTGTCTCTGGTGATCTTCATGGTGTTCAACCTGATCCAATCGCAGCTGATATTCTGCGGAAAGAACCTGAGCAGGAGACATTTGCTCGACTTAAAGTTACCCCTAATGGTATTTATCGCTTCCATCTCTGTTTGGTACACCCTCTTCTGTCAAAAGTTTGTAAGGGTGTGTACTTCAAAGGCAAAGCTGGATTAATCCATTTGAATATTTTTATTTTTCTAGTAGCCACATTTAACCAATGTGATTATTAAATAGGCGGAAAATAACAAATTTAAGCAACAAATGTTGGGAAACATAAAGTTTTATTGTTTTTTTAAGCGAATAGTCTTGAATGTGTCAGTACATACACTTCTAGATTTCATTCTCCATTTTCTCAAAACTTTTTTTTCCCCAATCAATAGCAGCCTTATTATTTCTATTTAAAGTGCTCAATTTTTAATGTTTGATTCTGATGCTGAATTTAACATTAAAATTTTCTTGCATTTTTCTTTTTTGGTATAATTTTGTACCAGAGGTGCCATCACCCGACGAAGCAGAGGTTTATATAGTTCTTCAAGAATGCCTTGAATTGAGGAAGAGATACCTGTTTAGGGAAGCCAACGCTCCATGGGAGAAAGAAGTCATTTCTGACCCTAGCACACCCAAACCAAATCCAGCACCATTTGCTTTTACACCTGAGGGAAAGTCTGATGTGAGTTGTTCATCTTATTGATTCTGTTATTTATGTACTCATTGGTATCATCTCTTGTTTTTACCTTTCATTTTCCATTTCTTCTTCAGCATTATTTTGAGATGCAAGATGGTGTCATTCATGTCTACCCAATTAAAGACTGTAAGCCACTCAATCACCTTGTTTTTTTCATGCTTGAATGTTATTCCAAAGTTATTTTATGTTTGCATTTTCTTATTCGGCCTTGTTTTCTAGCCAAGGAAGAGCTTTTTCCTGTTGCTGACGCAACAACCTTCTTCACCGATTTGCATCACATACTTCGAGTTATTGCGGTTGGGAACATCAGAACATTGTGCCATCATCGCCTGAATCTTTTGGAACAAGTAAGAACTTTCCTTGACAATTCAAACTTACTACGTGGCAATTTAGTTTCTTACAAGCAACAGTCTTTGACATCATGGTTTCTTGGAAACTTTCAGAAATTCAACCTTCATTTGATGCTTAATGCTGATAGAGAGTTCCTTGCCCAGAAAAGTGCTCCGCATCGTGACTTTTATAATGTCAGAAAAGTTGATACGCATGTTCATCACTCTGCATGCATGAATCAGAAACATCTTTTGAGATTTATTAAGTCGAAATTGAGGAAAGAGCCTGATGAGGTATGTGATGGTTTTCACGCTCATGCCAATTGCCAAGTGTTTTTCCTTTTCCACTTTCTTGTGAAGCTATTCTTTTCTTTTATTTGGTCCCCTGGGAGGGTGGGTGTTTGATTGTGGCTATAGGATGCTGTTCCCCTTTTGATTCTTCTCAGGGAATATAGCTGACAAAGCAAATTCACTACCATTCTTATTTCTCATAGAAAAATGTTTGTGCATGTGAGCCGAAATGAACCTATACTAAAATGTTTTGTTTTTGCAAATTATTCATGGTGTATTTGCTAATGCTTTTAAATGTTATGGAATGACTTTCAGGTTGTAATATTTCGAGATGGAACATACTTGACTTTGAAAGAAGTGTTTGAAAGCCTGGATTTGACTGGGTATATGATTTTGATATTGCTATTTTCTCTAATTATTTGAAAAGCAGATGTATTCAAATTGACTTTTGCTTAAACAGGTATGATCTTAATGTTGACCTTTTGGACGTTCATGCGGACAAGAGCACTTTTCATCGCTTTGATAAGTTCAACCTTAAGTACAATCCTTGTGGACAAAGTAGGCTCAGGGAAATTTTCCTTAAGCAGGATAATCTTATCCAAGGTACGTTTTATTTTATTTTACTTCTAATTGCATGTGCTTTTCTTCTTTCTGTTTCCATTTGGGTTGGGAGTGTGTGTGGAGGATGAAGGAAGGAGGGGATTGTGGGAGAGGGTTAAGAAGTTCCAACCCTTCTATGGTGATCTTTATTTGCAATTTTCAATTTTCCCAATACTGGGGTTTCAGTTCTCTCTCTATTTATCCTTTCCGGCTAAGTTGTTGAGAATTGTTTCTAGACTGAATCCTGCTTCTCTTTCTTTTCTATACCGCTAGTTGGCCCATGGTAATTATCCTCTAGTGCTGAATTACTTTTAACTTTGAACTTATTTTTAATAGCTACTTATATGGTTTGCTTCACCTCTCCTATTATGTAAACTTGGTTCTTGGTGGGCAGGTCGTTTTCTTGGTGAGCTAACAAAACAAGTGTTTTCTGATCTTGCTGCCAGTAAATATCAGGTGCTGCCTTTTTCTTCTTAGTCTTTGTAGATGAACTTGGCTACATGGTAACAGAATGTTGTATTCCAACTCTTTGAGTACCTTGATTATAGAACCCTGGGTCGATTGTGTTTTCTTGCTGACGGAGTTAACTAATTTTCTATTCATGATAGTCCAGTTTAATGTGTTCAGATCAGCTAACTGGCCTGGGGAGTAGGGAAAAAGATTCTAGAATTTGAATTAGTGGATTAATGGGTTTGTATATTATTGTTGCCCATGTATTGTTGAACTGTTGGAGGCTACAAAATGCTTATTATACAACTCAACTCTCAGTTGGGACAATGTGCATAATCCTTGATTATAAGGTGGTCATCTTTTTTGTTGTGGCGCTAACCACGGGGCCTTTTTCATGTATTTAAAATTAGTATGGTGGATATCCTTTTTTCTGAATCAACATAGAGGTCCTAGCTTCGCATTCATATGAACATTTTCCATAGTCCTCATAGAAAAGTTTTACAATGGATTATTTGTGTTGGGCACATTCAAATGCAGATGGCAGAATACCGCTTATCAATATATGGTAGGAAGCAAAGTGAATGGGATCAACTAGCTAGCTGGATAGTGAATAACGAATTGTACAGTGAAAATGTTGTTTGGTTAATTCAGGTATGACAGCAATTCTGCTTCAAGCTCTATTGGAATTTATTACGTAATCATATGTGGAATCGTATATTATGTTCTCTATGTTTGTGTGGCCATGTGTATACATATATAATTGTGTAGGCATGTCTATATTTCTATCATATGCTATTATTATTATTGTTTTGTACTTTTTATGATGTGAAGAGATCTAAGATTTTTATCATGTGTGCTCTCCTAATTACTGCTAGTGAATTTCAGTTTTAGCTCAAAGGAATTTTCAAAACATAAATTCTATTCTATTTCATTTCTTGGTCATAATGTTTAATTCTTATTCCCTTTTGAACATTTATAAACACTCTATTCCACATAGATGTTAGTGAATATGAAGTCAGTAAGGAACTTCGTAGCTGATCATCATGTATATATGTATTTTATTATTTCAGATTCCAAGATTGTATAATATATACAAGGAGATGGGGATCGTGACATCATTTCAGAATATTCTTGACAATATCTTCATCCCTCTTTTTGAGGTTACTGTGGATCCAGATTCACATCCTCAGTTGCATGTCTTCTTGAAACAGGTTTGCCTATTTCTTCTTTGCTCATAGGGATCTAGCTTTTGTTTCTCCATCTCAGTGCCCTGTAAGATGATATCTTTAAGCTGAATGTGGAACTAGCCTAATTTATGAGATTTAACTGATAAAGGAGATCAAGAAGCCTGCAAAAGTTTCATACTGTTCTCACCTGACTTGATGACAAGGTTCCCCAAGATTATGAATTGATTAACCCAGGCATGGGGCAACATATGAGAAGTAAATCTAGTTGTCTAATTCTTAAAGCAAGTTACGTTGTGTATTTTAGTTTCAGGACCCTTAAAAGAGTCCACTCCTGCTTCTCTTTTCCTGCTTCTTCCCTTGAAGAAATTTTTTTTAGGTTCCTTGGTGCTTCTGATTAATTGACGCTTCTGTACATGGTTGCCTGATCCTTTATTTGTTTGATAATCAGGTCGTTGGCCTGGATTTGGTTGATGATGAAAGCAAGCCTGAACGACGCCCCACAAAGCACATGCCTACACCAGCACAATGGACTAATGTGTTTAACCCTGCCTTTTCATATTATGCGTATTACTGCTATGCCAATCTCTACACACTGAATAAGGTCTGTAGTTTCCATTTCAAGAATAGTTACCCCATTCTGTAAGTTGTGTTTTGAGATGCTCTATTGCATTCTCTTATATATTTGGTTTTTCTATGAAGTTTGAACACATTGTGTCATTTACTCATGTTGCCATTCACGTTAAATGAGTATTCATATTCCAGTTTGTGGTTTTGATGTAGTAAGCAAAGACTTCTTTCATATTAGATACAGTATCACATGGGTTTATGAGTGTGGCTTTGTAGCTCTTATCTTAAATATGAACTTTTTTTTTCCTTGAATTGTTGGTCAATGGGGTGATTACTGCTTGCCGGTGGCTGATACTGGATATTTCTATTGCTTATGTTTGACAATCTTGCTTTTCAGCTACGAGAGTCAAAGGGCATGACAACCATAAAGTTTCGTCCTCATTCTGGAGAGGTACTCTGAGTTTGTTCTACTTCATGCAAGTTTTTGTTTTTCTGGCTGCCTAACTTTTGATTTTCAGGCGGGTGATATTGACCACCTTGCTGCAACTTTTCTCATGGCTCATAACATTGCACATGGGATCAATTTGAGAAAATCACCAGTACTTCAGTATTTGTACTATTTGGCCCAGGTGAAGAAAGTTTCACTTTCCAGTCTCATCGTTGACACTTATTGATTCGAATACTGAGTGGTATCTTGTTGTCTTTGGTACCAATGTTCTTTGTATCAGATTGGTTTGGCCTTGTCACCTCTGAGCAACAATTCCTTGTTTTTGGACTATCATCGGAACCCTTTCCCTATGTTTTTTTTGCGGGGACTCAATGTTTCCCTTTCTACAGATGACCCACTTCAAATCCACCTTACAAAAGAACCTCTGGTTGAAGAATACAGCATAGCTGCTTCAGTGAGCTCCGTTATCTACCTGAAACTAAATATTCCCAATGTTCTTAACTTCCAACTTACGCTGGCCTTTCTTTAACAGGTGTGGAAGTTGAGTTCCTGTGATCTATCTGAGATTGCTCGGAATTCAGTCTGTCAATCAGGTTTCTCACATGCTTTAAAGGTTTGTTCATTAGTTCCTCTCAGATAAAGGATGTAGAATTTTCCAAATACGAAGAGTTATTTTCTGGATACTTAAATCTTTTTTTTATTTTTTATGTGCACTTAAATTCCATGTTGCAGTCTCATTGGATCGGAAAACAGTACTACAAGAGAGGTCCAGATGGAAATGATATTCATAAAACAAATGTTCCTCACATACGGTTGGAATTTCGTGACACAGTAAGGGCCTGATTTCTGACAATCTGTTGAATACCTTAATTAGAGAGGTTCCAATTAGATCAATTGAAAATTTGTGAATTGGTTTTTTCATTGATACCTCCTCCAAGAATATCATGAGCTATTTGCATAGGTAATATTTAGAGAATATGATCCCATCAGAGACTGATAAATCTGTCTATACACTTTTTATATATGTACTCCTTGCATGCACCGCTCCAGTGTATTTTTCACCCTTTTCTTTTCGTGGTTTTCCTCACTATCTTCACTGTACTATGCTGCGACTTTATGTTAACTTACAAGATTTACCGTGGTGTAAGGGAGTGACTCACAGCCGTTAATTGGAACTCATTCTATTATTGTATTGCTCTTTCTAATGATATCAACAACTAAGCAATGAGAACGTGTTTTCTTGTAGATCTGGAGAGATGAGATGCAGCAAGTTTATCTCGGCAAGGCCATCATCCCTGATGTGGTGGACTAGTAACAGAATATCCTATGCAGTTTGCAATATTAGTATAAAGGTACTACCATTTCCCACTTCCTTGACTCCTTTTTCTTAGACCTGAAGTTGATGGAGCAGGTTTCTTCTAATTGGCGGTAAACATTTTTTCGGATGTATAGATGAGAGAGATTGTATAGTTCTGCAATTCAAACCGAGAACTGAGCATAAGCACGCAATCAACCTCTCCAGAGACTTGCAACATGCCGGGTGGAGTCGGGAGTGTAAACCTCATAGCTGCAGCACAGCCGTTAAAAAGCCACCCTACTGCAGAAGCTATAGCCCAGTTAGGGTTGATGCAATACATAAGAGTATGAAGTTTTATCAAGTGGCCCTTCATCAAGACGCACAGGGCTATGTAAGAGTATGTTCTTCCTTTTCTGTCTACTTTTTCTGATGAATGTTTCATGAAATTTTGACAAGCACCGTGAATCCGGAATTCCCTGATTGTCTAGTTTCTTGAATTATATCTGGGAATATTTTCCTTACACAAGACAATACATTACTTGGATGTAACAGATTCCTATAAACATAGAACTCCGATTTTCGTCTATAAATAATTTTGCAGTTAAGGTATAAAACTCATGTTTGGTCCCATGAGATGGGTTTGAGCAAGGTCACATACTAATGTCACTGTTGGTGTTGCTCAATAGACACACATTTTCCTTCTCCCAGCTCGAGTGACGGAGAACAAATATTGGAAAAGAAGCATTTTCAATAAAATAGCACTAGGGAGATCTCTTCCCTGTGGCAGTGTTTACAAGTAATGATTATTACATTTCTCAAACAAAACAAAAACTATCAGCTACAGGGCTACAATATGTGCTGCCCAAACTAGAGAAATCGTAGAACTGGGACCAAGTCCCATAAGTCACTCTTGATTCTTATGGTGAAATGAGGGAAAGGTAAAATTGGGCATCTACTTCTTGGGTTTGTATTGTTTTATCTCTTTAATAATACCATCAGTAAGTGAGTCAACGTCGTTGTTCTTGCCAAAAAATTTCACAAACTGCATATCAGGCCCCATCAAGTACCTGTAGAAGAGTTAAGTGACACTTTCAGAGATTGGAAACAGAATTCTGAAGATAAAAGTTCAGATTATCAACTCTGGATGAGAATGAATCTTGCGAATGATGCGTACATGACAATGGAGTGATCGACGAGATAATCCGAGTCTTCTTCGGCTGTCTTCATATAATAGACCCGGTAGGCCCGAGCAGTTTTCTTTATCTCCTCTGGGTTGCCAGTTAAGCCAACTAACTTTGGATGAAACTCTGAAACAAGGAGAAGAGATCATATTCATCCAAAATAAGAGGATGCATACTTGAAAACAATATGGCAATACGATTGGTGAGAAGCACCTTTGACATATTCACGTACTTGCTCAACGGTATCTCTCCCAGGATCAACAGAAATGAACATAGACACAATTTCAATCCCTACTTTTTCTTCTGCAATCATGAAACTAAAAGGATGAGTTGATATTAATTTTAATAGCCATCGTGCAAAAACTCCCACGGGTTCAACAAAATAATGTGAAACTTGTTTGTGGGCTCGTGAGATACAACAAACCATATTGCATTTTCGAAACAACTATGATCATTCAGGAAAACCTTCTAAGACTTCAATCAGAAGATAAAAATTCAGAATTGTTACTTGATAATGTGAAGAACACTAGAACACTAGCATTTCTTAACATTAGGGTTTGCTCTAAAAACATAGAAACTGTTTATACATGGCAATTACGCATAAGGGATCTCTCCATAAAAAGAAATACTAGCAACTTACTTATTTTGTCAACTGAGGCAACCAACTTCTGCAGCTCGTCTGGGCAGATGTCGGGGTAGTGAGTGAAACCAAAATACATTACCATCCATTTTCCCACAAAGTCCTTCTCAGTTACCTACTTCCCGTCATGGTTGATAAGATTAAATGGTCCCCCAATAGCTGCTTTCCCTGCAGATGGTCCTTCTTTTACTGCTTGGGAAGCTTTATTTATTTCTGTAAAGAACCAGAACTTATCAATGCAGGAAACAAAACACAAAGGCATGAATCAACACGGAAAGACAATCAAATCTAGGGGCAACATGAGAAGATCGGATCAATCAATTTCATCCCCCTTTCTTTTAACTATAATGAACCAAACTCCAATAGTCAAATACAAGGTAATACTACCTAAACCATTTTCTATACGATATCAGTAGAATCAACCAACACAAAATTTACAAAATTGGGAAACACCAAAGACCCAACTCACCATGGAAGAGTACCTTCTATATGTTGTTTCTTTTCCCTATCATAGTAGAAGATTATTCCTACTCCAGTGATAATCAGCAACAATAAACTCAACCACAAAACAGGTTGCATCCCAATAACACACCCATAAGATTCGTATAAACAACATTAAGCTAACAATCTTTTCAAAGAAACACCAATTTTTCAATTAGCTTAAATCACCCCAACGCGAACAAGTTTCCCGGTTTCACCGCCATCAATTTTAGCTTCTCCGGGATTCTTCAGAGCTTCCGAGTTCAAAACCATTTGTTGTCATGAAGAAATAACTCTGATACATAACCGCAGGTCGTATCCCTTCACTCAGATTCATCGACTGACCAAAGAAGAAGTTCAAAAGAAAAAAGGAATCAGTACAAGTTAAACCCCCACAGTTTCAATAAAAGCAAATCGAAATGAAAGGAAAGAAACAAATATTGAGAGAAAGCGAACTGGTTGAAACAAAGGAAGGCTTCGGTTCAACGATGGAAAAATCGAAAGAGATTCAAACTTTGAGCTGGTTGAAACAAGAAATAAAAAGAGATTCAAACTTAATCTCAAGGTGAGAGATACCCAGAAACAGATAAGGAGAAAGAATAAACGAGAGCAACAGAAGAAAACCCACATAGGAAAAATCGAAACTTTGAGCATACGAAGACCGGTTGTTGAAACGAGAAGAAAATGTCAGTTTCTCCGCTGAAACCTCCAATCTTTTTCTCTTTCTTTAGTGGCTTTACTCTCTCAAAAGCAATAAATCTAACCAACAGTCTCCTGTCGGCATAAGAAAGACTGTCTCCTCCCCTATATATACACCCAAACCACCCAAGTTTGTCAAAATCTTTACCAGACGCTAAAAAAGTATCGGTACGCTCTCCACAATGGTTGTGGATGCACTTAATCTCCGGAAGGACTCTCTCACATAATCTCCGGAAGGACTCTCAGACTCTCAGTTCAGCTATATCACCTTGGCTACTAAAACCCTACCACCTCTTCTTACTGGAACTCATTTATATTGGGCTTGAGCTAAGTATCCAAGTCCAGATTCAATTATATATTATTATCTATTAAATTAAATATTCAATAATTATACAACTTTGAAACATAATTTAATTCTTAACTTTCATATTTTTATACAAATTTCAACTTAAATGAATAATTTATAATTTACTTAAAATTTTAATTTTGAATTACGCTATTTACTGTTACCTTATTCGACTATCAGTAATAACCTTCCCAACCATTGCAAAACGAGAGCTTTATGCACAAGATACATTTACTTGTTGACTCTTTTATTTGACCATCAAATTATTGTGTTACTTTATCAATTACCATTATATTATTTTGTTAAAAAGATTTAATCTTTTGATTAATAAATAGTAGACATGAGAAGAAAACTCGAATCCAAGCTAGGATCCAAATGCCAAAATACTCAAACTCGAACTATCACAAAATTATTCCGGTTCAACCAATTATAAAAAATTAAGTCAAATCAACCCAAGATAGAAAAAAATTTAACCAAGCTCAAATTCGAATTGAATAAAGCCCAAGTCTTTTTTGAGCTCAAGTTCGAGCCTTCAAGGGAATAACCCGAAAGTTCGGGCTTGGCCCAATCCTCTTCTTTCTCTAACTTGCTATTCACAATAGACTTAAGACCTTTAATTGACTCCATTACCTTAATAATTAAATCTCACAATAATCATTCTCTTTGTTTATTCAACTAGTCATTCATTATTAAGCTTATGAAAATGCAATATCTTATAATAGATACACACATTCACATGATTTAATCTTCTTTCTTCTTTCTATTTAAAATAATACTTAACATTTACGTCTACTCAATTTAGTCCGCCAAAAATAAAAAAAAACTGAAAAAAAAACTCTCACAAATTACAAAATCACTTCTATCCAACTCAAACAATCATAACCTTACAACCTAATTACTCTAAAATTAAAACTTGTGATCACGCAATTTACTAACCTCTCCCCTTTTCTTTTTTTGTTATTTTCTTGCATGAAAAAGGAAAGTAGACACTAACTAATTGAATTTTTATTGACAAAAATTTTTGTCATAACAAATACATAGGCTTTTAATAACAAAGTTTAGTGATAAAAGAAAATTTGACAATATTAATATATTAATAGTGACAATTTACTTGTGAAGGTACTAAATTGTCACGATTCTCATTATATTAGTAATACAAAAATAAATCATCATAGTTAATCCAAATAATAGTATCAATTAATTGTTTTGTCACAACAAATCTCGTATCTGTGACGAAATAATACTTAGGCACAAAAAATTGTCACTAAATTACTTA
>JANITW010000004.1:64160453-64174927 GCA_027564335.1 Erythroxylum williamsii | reverse complement strand
GGTGTGTCAGTTCGGCTGTATCACCTTGGCAGCTAAACCCTACCAAAACCCTTCTTACTGGAACTCATTTAAATTGGGCTTGAGCTAAGGGTCCAAGTCCAGATTCAGTTATATATTATGATTTATTAAATTTAATATCGAATAATCTTACAACTTTGAAACATATATATATTTTTTTACAAAAGGAAACTACAAAACTAAATCAATGCTGGGGTGCGTTGCGCCTTGCACATTTTGACGGAGGAACTTCTGGACTCCAAAAAAGGGCTCTTGTAGGATATAAAAGTCTGGTCTGCAAACGTCAGCGAGGCTATCCGCGCATTGATTCCTTTTCCTGAAAACGTACTAAATTTAATTATTAACTTCTAATTTTTTATATAAATTTCAACATAAATAAATAATTTATAATTTACTTAAAATTTTAAATTTTAAATTACTATTTTTACTGTTACCTTATTCGACCAACATTGATAACCTTTCCGGTCATTATAAAACGGGAGCCTTGTGTATATGATACGCTTACTTGTTGACTTCTTTTATTTAACCATCATATTATTTTGTTACTTTATCAATTACCATCATATTATTTTGTTAAAAAGATTTAATCTTAGACATGAGAAGAAAACTCGAATCCAAGCCTGAATTCGAATGTCAAAATGCTCAAACTCGAACTATCACAAAAGTTTCCCGGTTCAACCAATTATAAAAAATTTAGTCAAATCAACCCGAGACAAAAATAAATTTAACCAAGCTCAAATACGAATTCAATAAAGCCCAAGTCTTTTTTAGCTCAAGTTTGAGCCTTTAAGGGAATAACCCAAAAGTTCGGGCTTGACCCAATCCATTATCATTACTAGTAAATAGATGATGTTTACCAATGCTGGGGTGGAGTTTATATCTCATAAACCCAATTCATGATAAGAAATATGCTTTATTAGAATAATACAGTTTTACTACAAGACACAATGATACAACCTACTATAGAACATCCAACTTAAATTACAGCTCTGCTTACAAAACTAGTTTCTTCCTTCAGTAGACCACAGAGGAAAGGAGGTCCAATACCTCTACACCAACTTTGTCTCATCACTGTCTGTCCTTGAATGATTGCTGAACAAGACAAAGGTCACCCAATTAGCAGAAATTCACTTAAGGTAGCGTATCCTAAGGTATCAAATTCAATAACATTTCTCACCTCTAAGTTCTTGGAGATGTCTTTAACTTGCTCAGCAATTTCCTGCTTCTTCTTCGCAGCTACATTCACAAAAGCATTTTTTTTTTCAAGAAAGTCACGACTTGCTGTTTAAGCTACTCCCAGTGAAGAAATTTCAAATTACAAGACATAAATAGACATACCGATCTTTGACACGTCCTCGATCTTTCTTGATGTTCTCACCGCGAACCTCTGGAATGCAGGACTGAGAATATAACAAAAGAACTAAATTACAAAGTAAAAATATGCATCTAAAAATAATCTAAATCCTGAGCACAAAGCGTAACAACACAAGCAGATGACGTAATGCAGTTAATCTTAACTATCAACTGAAAAGACAGGTCCGACACTTATATCTTTATGATTAACAAGAGTACCATAACTAAAATAACTAACAAAATGTAAATATAAACACGAGCCCGAGGAGTGCAGTCATCGCTGCAGTCTTTACAAGCCTACAGAGTCATCATAGGCGATTATGAAACGAAGTCGATGGACAATATCTACATTTGAAGCAACTTTACATTAAAGAGAAAGGCAAAATATATGCTCAGCCTATCTGATACTTTTTCAAATTTCTGTACCACCAACGACTTTTTCCAAGTTCTTTTGGTAGCAAACTGATTGAGTTATGGCCAGTCCCACTACTCTATACAATTAAACTAGCCATGCCAAAAGTTAATTGAACTTCATTGCTCAGATATACAAATCCTGAACCAAATTATATCAGTTTCAAAACCGGAAACGAACATGATCGAACACCCAGCCTGGCTTTCTAAACACTGGCAAAAACCAACACCACAAACAATGTATTATCAAAACCAAAAAGGACCACCTACCAATATATTGAAATGTTCTTACAGTAGATAATTTCATAATATCCATATATGCCAAAACACATAACTAGCTACACTGCAGACTAAGAATAAACAAGTTGAAAGTTACGGATTCTTCTTGCTTCAATTGAACGAGCCACTAAAGGATTGAGTTAAATAATCCCCAATTTAAGATACAGAAAGCTCAATTCAAACCCCAAATTAGCATAAAACCTCAAAAGATCAGAACCAAACAACAAAGGAAAGGGACAACCTAATACATAACCTAAAAACAACATACAGAGAGATGAAGAACGAATTGGTTCGTACCTGTTGGCAAGACCACTGACAATAACCTCGTTAACAACGTACGATATGACCCTGTGCATGAAATTCCCTCCCGCCATGCTCCTTCTCCTCTTTAATATCTCTACTACGAAAGGCAAATTAAGGAGTGAAAACAAAAGCTTCAGTTCTAGCTTGGATCTTACTCAAAAGATTGATAATTTATAATCCACCCTAATCAGATTCTAACATAACCCATCGAAGACGACCTCAAAACAAGAACAGCTTAAATCCCAGAAAACATAATCAAATGAAAACAAGAT
Source organism: Erythroxylum williamsii (assembly GCA_027564335.1). Lineage (NCBI taxonomy): Eukaryota > Viridiplantae > Streptophyta > Magnoliopsida > Malpighiales > Erythroxylaceae > Erythroxylum > Erythroxylum williamsii. The sequence goes on along the minus strand of JANITW010000004.1, from coordinate 64,172,291 downwards.
TGAGGTTATTAGAACATACCTAAGTTAACGTCCTAAGTTCGATCACGAAAATAACTTACGATGACTTGGAGAAACAGATGCCGCGCTAGTTTCTGGCACCTTCCATGATCCTGAGTTCAGGGGGAGCTTCATAAGACCATGTACAGAGTTGGGCTTCTAGGGTTTGTACAGACTAAACACAAGTCCACGAAGTATGGACTTAGATCTATGTGGATTTGAAATTGGACTTGACCGAAGTAAATTGGATAGTTCGAGGGCTCAGATCGACACAAAAATAATAATTTGTAATAGTTTTTACCTTAATTTTTATCTTTAATTTCAAATTAGACAATACCAAGAAGTTGGAACAGTTTTGTGTTCTCCAAGTCATATCCATTGGAACTCCTAAAGCTACCAACTGAAACTTATGGAGTGTTGATAAAGCAACAAAAAAAAGAGATGATCCGTGTATAGTTTGTGTACAATTGAATCAAACAACATCACAATCTTTCCAATTCTGCTCTTTCTCCTTAAAAAAAAAAACCAGTGAAATTAGCTACAAATGTGCAAGAAGTATTCGATTCCATGTGTCAGGGACTCCTGGTAAGCACCAGTGAATGCAATCCGCATGGTGTAATGGATCGGCCTTCTGGTCCTCCGTCAACAACTTCCCTCCCACCTCCGTATAGATCGACGAATGTGCATCGATTCTGTACTCGGAAAGCTGAGTTATGTTGATGAACGTGACAGGAACTTTCATCTTCCCAACTACACTAGCTACCACACTCATCATTCTCTTATCAGATCCAGTTCCCCAGTGATGTTTCTTCAGTACTGGCCTTGTTTCGTTGAAGCATTTAGTCCCATTTGGTTTGTTCCAATCTGCACTCCTGTTGCATCAAAGATTATGGAGTTGGTCATTTGTTTTAAGTAATGAAGGGTCTGACAGGGTCAGATTCAGATTTAGGTTCAGATTCAGATTCAGAACCTTGTGTGTGTAGGAGACATAGTAGTGAAGAAGACTCGAGTCTTGTTAGGATTGATATTGGAGTCTACCCAGTTAGCCCATGTCTTCAAACCCATCCTGTAAGCAACTGGTGTGTCAAATTCCTCGTATCCTTCAGCGCCATTAGCGAATGATCCCCATCTGCACTCGCAGAACTTGGTAGTTTCAGTTTCTGAAACAAGAATTTGTCAATCAGAACTTGAAAAACAGAAGGAACTGTACAGTGTTTTGAGCCGAAGACCACTCATCCACCAGACATAGCTATTGAACACAAGAATATCTTTGCCTCCCCAGTTCTTGGCGTGCTTTTCAATTGAATCCACTTTCAGTATTCTCTTCTTTGCATCTGCTATAATGGGTTGATCTGAATTGGACTCAACAAGGAATGGAGCCCAGTAAAATTCTATAGTTGCATCGTACTCCTGAAACATTATTCCCAAACACTTGAGCTTAATCTAACTATGGTAGGAACTGTATTCCTGAAACAAGTTAAGTTTCAGATACAAAAGCCTAACGATGCATACCTTGGCTTTGAAGACTGAATGGAAGCGACCTCTTTTCAGGGACTTCTTGTCTTCAGGTATTATCCCTTCAACCAAACACACAAAAGATTGCCATTGTCCTCTTTGTAAAGAATCCCCAACAAACATAATTCTCTTCCCTTGCAATTTCTTAAGAGCAACCTCCGGATTGAATCTACAATAGCAATCGAGTCATAACTCATAAGTTAAGCTCTGGATTAAGCAAAATATGATAAATCAGTCATAAGCGAATTGGTTTCTCTACCTTGGCAAGGTACAGTCATCAGGTTGCCACTCCCAGTGACGATAATCAGAATCCTGTCGACCATTTTTAACACAAGAAACTTGCATATCGAGATATGGACAACTCTTATCTGTGTATAGAGGATTCATTGATTTGTTGAACACCCACTTTCCAGTATTAACAGTGCACTCTTCAGGGTCAAACTCGAATCGGTCATCAACGGCGAAGTTCTTGAACTCATCTTTCTCTGCATTCCTATCTTCTGCATGAACAGCAATACAACATTAGATATGAGTTTTTTTACAGAGAAGAAGATTGCATTAACTTACTGCGTTTCCTATTAACATGTCTCCTAGCGCAGGATTTACTCTTGAAAAGTGACCTGGCAGAATCTGCGTAGAGAAGAGCAATGAGTGCGAAACATAAAACTACAATTGTTACAATGGAAAAGGGTAGTTTTCCTCTTGGAGTTTTCATTGTAATTGAAGGAGACGGTGCCAGGCTCATTGTAGAAAACAATCCTAAAAGATGAGCAACAGAATGATGAAGACCCTGTGACGGGGTCGGAACTTGGAAGCCATTTTTAAATGTGTTTGAGTAGGAGTAAAGTCAAAGCCATGTATGGTTTTGCTTGAACAGTGATTTTCAAGGTATTGCAATGGAGGTTAGAGAAATAATAAGTTGGAAAGCTAACATCCTGTGTATCATTTCTTAACCTGTTCCTTAATGTCATTAGGTGAGTGAAAAAGAAAAAAGGTTACTTGTTCAGTAAGTGTTATAAAAGCAATCTCTTATATCTTTGTGGCTCAATCATCTCTAGGTTTGGCATTGGTCCACCTATACTCGAGCTCAACCTTATGTTTAAGTTCGGGATTATGTTCGATTTTTAATTAAATCTAATTATTTTGTTTAAAATTTGAAAACGACACTTAAAATTACATCGTTTTTTACTTTCTGCTTCCCTCATTGTTTTTTTTTTAGCATAACATAGAAAGAAAACTCGATATAAATTACATAACTAATCGAGGGAAACAAATTTCCAACATATCCTCTAAAAAGAATGAAAGACACCTTATAGGTATATTTTCAAAGGTAGTAGTCCCTAACTCAAAATGTTATGCAAAGTTAACTAGCCAGTCGAGATACTGATTGTCCTCCCTGTAAAAAAGTCAAGGTAGGACTATTCGGTTTTAAGTAAATAGCTCATTGATAACTAGGACAAGGAGATTGAGAGACATTGAGCCTGTAGATGGGGATGATAGAATATTAATCACCTCTAACGAATCCACTTCCAATTCAATCCGGCGATAACCTAGGTTTCAAGTAAGCTTAAGCCCGAAAAAACTCTCCAAAATTTAGCAAATATTGAGAAATATCATCCAATATTCTGCACAAAGCCTCAAAGCTAAGCAGCTGAAGTATCACAAAGAATGTCACCTTTTGTGACTAAAGAGGATGATGTTTTGCAAGCTTCATTCGCATTTAATTTTACCCAATCAAGAGGAGGTTTGCACTAGCCTATAAATTGTTCCTCAAATTAGTACGGGAAAGGATTGACGAGTGATGACCGCCACTTTGTAATTATTAATTATTATTATTATTATAAATAATAAATAAAATTTTTATAAAATAAATAAAAATAACCATTACTTTAATGATTTTAATTAAATTTTATTTTTAAGACATTAAAATTCTATTAGTTTAATAACATATTTGTTTCTTAGTAGTTTTTTTAGAGTAATAATTTAAATAACAAAAATTATAAAAGTTCGAGAAAATATAAGTTTATCGTGCAATCTTTAGAATATATAATTTATAAATTGTTATATTCACTTTAAAAATTATTTAATTTTACATTTAAAAAGCAATAATTATAATTTCATCTTAAAAGAAAGAGCTGAAAATTTATTTAATATAAGCTTAAAAGTAATAGTTATAAATTTATTAATGTTTATTAAATTTAGAAAATTGGGATTGTATTTTGTTAATTACCTAATTTATAAAATTATTATACTTGCATAAAAACGTATTCAATTGTACATTCAAACACTATGATTGATCTTATTATGATTTTGATAACAACTAATCCTTTCACTTTCGTTTTTGTTAACCATTACTTTTGTTTTGAAAGGTAAAATAAATATCCATTAATCATATAAATGAGATAAATAAGGTAGAATAGTCACCTAAACTTTCAAACGAAAAAAATTGCAAGATACTCGAGTAAATACATGAGCTCCTATATTTTCTCATCGATTAATTCAAACAACAGAAATATTAGAATTATTTTTCAACATTAATTGACAATCTTTAATAATTCCTCCAAACTCTGAATGATCCTCTTGGTGTGATATCCCTCGTGAAACGAAATTTTCTGCCTGCTCATTTATTTAAAATTAGAAATTATAATTTTTAAAATTTGGGTCAGACTAAAATAGGACTACTCAAGTTTGAAACAGACAAGTTTAGAAAAAGTCTAAACTCATGTATAAAATCCGATGCAACTGTCAAGTGGAACCTCAGCTTTACTGCCGTACCTAATCCCATTAGATGTTTCAAACTTTATATGATACTAGACTCTGGTAAGAAAGAAAATAATTTTTTTAATAGGGATGGTTTCATTTAATTAATATTTATAATTTTATAGTACTTTTATTTTTAGGTTATTATTTTCTAAACAAATTATCATTTGTACCGAGAAAATATTTATGTTAAAAGTTAATAATATAACACATAAATCATATTGCGTGTGTATTTTCGACCAATAAAAATAATATAAGTTATATTATATAAACATTAAATTAAAAATAATTTTTTTACTCGAGATATAATTTCAAACGATGAAATAAATGTTTGCTATCTTAGAGTATTAATAAAATCATGAATGAATTTATGTAATGAAATTTTAAAAAAAGTGAATTAATTTGATGCAAATGATTAAAAAATTAGAAAAATTGATACAAATTATAGTTTGCATCAATATGTATTTAATCTTTTATATATTTTGCTCTATGGCAGTGAATAGAAGTTTAAGAGTTAATTTAACGTTGACTTCGACACTGTTGAAATGTCTAACCAATGTTTAAAAAATTCCTGGGAAAACTTTGAATCAACTTGACTTTTTATTACAGCTTTTAATTTTTTGGTTTCATATATTTTAATAATTTTTATCATTAAAACAACTAATTTTATTAATTAATCAGTCAGTTTTAAAAATTAATCAAATTTTATAAATCAATTAATTTTTGTTTAATAGTCTTTTTTAAAATTAAAATTTAAATTATTCAATAAATAAAAATATTCTCCTTCAATAATACTTTAAAATTGTTAATTTTATTAAATTTTTAACAGATTTTATGATATCCTAATATTGATTAAAATTTTAAATCTTAAAATTTGTATCTAACTGATTTAACTTCTGGTCTGATTTTTAAAACATTAGATCTAATAATCTAATCTCCATCTTTAAAACTAACATTATTTTAATTTAACCTTTTAAAATGACATTAGTTTAGCTTTTTAAAATTTAAAAATAAATATTAAAAATATAATTAATTACATCAAAACTCAATACTAACAAGGGGGATGGATATGATCCAATGAGAAGAGATCTTTTGTTCCTCTTCCCCTATTTCTAGTCAATATCATTGCATGATATCTACCCATTTAGTTTTGGAGGTATTTGGTAAATAGCTTATCGGTAATTTTTTAGCTTATTGACAACAAGTTAACTTTTTGATCGTCTTAAAAAATAATTGATACTATCTGCTTGTCAAATCAGTTGATATAATCAGCTATTAACTAATTGTTAATAAAATCAACTAAAACATAACCTATTTCTTGTTTATTTATAGCTAAATGTGTGAATGGTATGAAAGGAAGACAGTAGGAATAGAACAAACGGAAGAGATATTGTTCATGATCCAACTTTGCCATTCTAAAGTATAATTGCATGAAATGGACAACTGATCTCAATTTCCAATGTGGTCAGTGTCAGGAAGTCAAATATAAATCCAATTAACTTCCAAAACTAAAGGCAATCACTATACTCATCTTAAAGTAATATTTGAATTTAATTAGATAACGAGATTAATCTAATTAAATCATTGTAAGTCCAAAAGTGAATCTAAAATCTACATCACCTTAGGTTGAGTAATATGTAGGTGAAGAGTCTTATTGTTAGCTTTAAAAAACTTTGATTGGTAAGGCATCAATTGTGAAAAGAACGTAACAAAACATTTTTCATATCGTAAGCAAAAGCATCACTCTTCCCAATTTGATGCAGTCTCAAATAGGATTGAGAATATTAATTCGGTTTTGGATTCATCGGATTTTAAATTAATTTCAAGTTTAGAATTAATTTGAATTTCGACGTGAAAATTTGAAAATTTCAACTATCACTATAATAATGAATAATTAAAAAATTAAACGAAATTAATGAAATAAATTTGAGTTGATCGGATTTTAAATTAAATTTGAGTTTTAAAATTAATTTGAACTTTGTCACGAAAAAATTCATTATCATCATCATCACACCCAATTCGGAGTTCGGTAATAAAGTCATAAAAGATCTGATAATATACAGTCTTACTCCTCACAAAGAATAAAATGAAATTAATAGAAGAAGTTTGATTTTGATTTGGACTTTTACATGAAAGTTTGAAAGATTCAACTCTTATTATAAAAATTAATTATTACAAAATTAACTGATTTGACTGATTTAATAATAAAAATTTTGAATCAACTAATATTTCAGTTCGTTTTTTAACTTTTGAGTTTTATTTATTTTAAAGATCTCTGTTGTTAAAAGATGATCGATTTATTAATTAATTGATTAGTTTCAATCATTTTTTTATAAAATAAAATCAAATAATTAATTTTTATTTAATAGTCTATTTTTAGTAACAAAACTTCAAATTTTTTATTTAAGTAAGAACAATCTTTTTCAATCAAATTTCAAATTCTTTAATTTTATTTAATCTTTAATAGATTTTATAACGATCTAATACCGATTAAACCTTATATATCTTGTTATATCAGTTTAACTTTCAATTTAATTCTTAAAAAGTTAATAAAAATAATGTTGCTTTAATATAATTCAACAAAATTACATTTTTTTAATTTATAAATTTAAAAATTTGAAATCTAAAATAACATTATTTTAATGTGATTATTATTATTCTCAATCTCAAAGTATATTAACCTTTTGTTTTATTATTAAAAAGACTTACTTATTACTTTCTAAATATATTTAAAATAAATTTCGGATGCATTAATCAGTTCCTAAATTATCCGTATAGAAAAATCAATTAACAAATTAGTAATTTAAAGTGAAATAACACTTCAACTCAAATATTTAGTAAATATGGTCAATAATTTAAAGTTTGTAGGAGTTTCTAATAAACCAATAAATTTATTATTATGAATTGATAAAACATTTTTAAAAATAAAACAATTAAACAAGTCAATTCCTGCAAATTATCGGTGCAATAAATAAATAAAATGTATATCACTTTATTGCAGGACTTCATATTAGGTGTGGTATAATGAAATTTGTTAATTAACAACTCAACATTGAGAATGTATTTGTCAAAACTAGGAATGTCAATAGATTCAGCTTAGCTACAAGGTAGGTCGGCCTGTCGTTCGATTCACTTTATATATATATTTTTTAAAAAGTAAAAAATGATATCGTTTTTGAAGTAATGGGCTCGTGAATCAGTTAACCCAAGTCAAAATTTAAGTTGATTGGAGTTTGAGTTGAGTTATATATATATATATTTTTTAATTTAAAAGGAGAGTAACACACGATACATATTATATGATGAGTCTAGGGTGACAAATCCCGGACATACCCTCTAATAAGATTGAGAGACACTCAATAAATGCTGTATCAAAATTATTAATCCCTAGTTGGAACTAGTCTGCAAAGTTGACAAGCCAATCAGCACATCAATTACCTTCTCTATATATGTGTCGATTTACCACTACCTAATTACGGGTAAACAATTTATTGATACCCAAGATTAGAGAATTGAGAGATATTGCACATTTCTACGGAAATGATAGTAGATTGATCATTGCATTCGAATCCACCTCTAATTCAATTTGACGATAACCCAAATTATAAGTTAGCTTAAGTTTGAAAAAAATTCTTCAAAATTCAGTAAAACTAGACTAGCACTATCCAGTATTCTACACAAAGACTCCAATTCTATTTTAAAGGTCGAGGTTTTAAAAAATTTAAGCTAATTTTTAACAATAAAAAATGTATATTTAATCATATGTTTGCTAAAAATCCGACTATACTCGAAGTCGAACCCGAGCATAAAGCTCTAACCCAGTTGAGTTTCAAACCAAAATCGAATCTAGGAGGACCCGACCCGTTGTCAAACTTTTTTCTTTCTTTCGGATTTGTAATTTAGGAATTTTATATACCCATTAAACAAGCCCACTAAACACAAACATAAAAACCAGACCACACTCATGTGTCAGAACATAAAATCCTCCATCTTCTTCGATCTGTGTTCTCTTTTTTCCTTATCATTTGTCAACCATGGCTACTCTTAATATCCCTCCCCCACATACCTCCACTTCTCTTCGCTCAGTCTCTTCACATTCTTCCCAGAATCCCCCCAAATTCTGGTCCTATTCACCCCCTAAACCCTCCATCCCTTTCCCTTCTCTTCCCTTAAAATCGCGAAGTACGATCAGACATCGCATTCTAGTCGTCGCAGGAGCCGTCAGGACTCTCTCGGAAACTGACTTGGTTCCCGTTCCGTCGACGCCGGAGGACCTCTCTGCAAAGTTTCCGTCAGATTGCGGTGTCTACGCCGTTTATGACGGGAGTAACGATCTTCAGTTCATTGGCATCACCAGGAACATCGCGGCTAGCGTCTTGAATCACCTGAAGTCGGTACCGGAGCTGTGTAGCTCCATTAAGGTGAGTTTTTGCACTTTGGTACCTCTATTTACTATATCTACGAACTTTCCCTTGATTCATTGTCTTCATTTGAATTTATTCTACATAGCATAGCATTTCCGGGCTTTTGATTATATGGTATATAGGGTTAAACGAAAGTGCTTTTTACTGGTGAATATGAATTGTAGCTGGAATTTGAGATACTTAGTATTATGAAAAATTGCTACTTGGTACCACCAAATACTTGATTTATGAGAAGAAAAAGCTGCTTTGTTAGTTGAACACTTTCTCACAGGGGCGAGGAAAGGTGGGTAGATTGAACATAAAGTTAGTAACTTTTGGTCCTTTTTCTTAATAGAAATATCTTCTCTTAGACTTTGATTAGAAAATAATTGCGAAATACATGCGGTGCGATGCGATGAAGTAAACATCACATTTGTAATAGTTAAATATTGCTTATATGACGATTCAACTAAGTTCTTAAATTTAAACCGAACTAATTAAATCTGACTCAAACTAATAATTATTATAACTATCTTAAATTATTAACCTTGTATATCAGCAGAATTTATGTGGGTATATTGAAAATAACCTCTTTATAATGTAGGAATAAGGCTGCATACTATCAAACCTCTCCTAGATTCCGCTTCATTGCGAGACTTTGGGTATGATGATGATGAAGTTATTAAATTATTAATTTAAGTCGAATTTAATTAGTTTCGAGTTTGAGTTTAAAAGTTATGTTAAGTTTTGTTATTAGTAACATATGATTAGTGCACATTTGATGTTCATATTATATTTGTTTTATTGTTATTTTTTTGACTAAAGTATAAAAGAAAGTTTTTTTTAGAAAACTGAAAATTAGAAAGTTCACGGAATATTTCTAAAATTTCTTAAACTATAGACAAGTTTTTATCTTTTGTCCAAAAATGTAAAGTTACTAATTTTTTAATTTTGATTTATAAATAGCTATAAGACAACTCTTAATGGTTGTTTCCTTTGAAAATCACTTTCAAAGTTTGATCTTTTACTTCTTGACACATATATGAAGTTGGAACAAGTAGATATAGAGTAATTATGAACATGGAATTAACCGGAATGTATGAAGAAATCCACACTTGATTGTTGATAGCCTAAAGTACTTACTTGCACCACTGTATTGAACAGCCAAGATTGTGTAGTTGATGAGGAGTTTCAGAACATAGAGGTGAGGTTAGTGTTGAGGCCGTTCTGGCATAGTAGTTGGTGGCTGGTCGTAGGATTGTTAACTTTGATCGGATTGCAGGCTGCAGCTTGCAGCCGGAATTGCTAGTAATTTTCTGTCAGACATACAGCGGTGAATTCATTCTTGGGCATTGTACACACTGTTGGTGATACCATGGAAGCTGGCCATGTTCAAAGTCACCCTAACCACTCTTAATCATGTTTAATGTTGCAAAATACCCTTTTAGAATCCTGTGTTTGGTTTTTCTACTTCCATGCTAGGGCTGTGTTAGAGCTGGAATTGCTAGATATACAAAAGGGGTGACCTTATTGATGCATCAACACTGCATTCTTCAGGTCTTGTCGTGTGATACGACAGTAGTTATTTGTTAACAATTTGGAATGATGAATACGAACAGATGTCTGCTGACCTTTCTTTCCCCTTCTCGCTGTTGATGCTCTGAATTCACTTGCATAGCATTGATTTTGATGTTGAGATGCCTCGTAGGTTATGGTAGTAGATGAACCTGACAGAGCAGCTCTGACTCAAGCTTGGAAGTCATGGATGGAAGAACATATAAAGGCGACCGGAAAAGTTCCACCAGGCAACGAATCCGGAAATGCGACATGGATACCGCAGCCAGCTAGGAAGAAGGCTGATCTCCGTCTCACACCAGGTCGTCATGTCCAACTAACTGTTCCACTGGAAGAGCTCATAGACCGATTAGTAAAGGAGAACAAGGTGGTGGCTTTCATCAAGGGATCGCGAAGTGCCCCGATGTGCGGATTCTCGCAAAGGGTAATCGGCATTCTCGAACGGGAAGGAGTTGATTATGAGAGTGTTGATGTACTTGATGAAGATTACAATTCCGGGTTGAGGGAGACTTTGAAGAAGTATAGCAACTGGCCTACTTTCCCGCAGATTTTTGTGAATGGTGAGTTGCTTGGAGGCTGTGATATCTTAACTTCCATGTATGAGAAAGGAGAACTTAGGAGTCTACTTAAAAAGTGAAGTCTTGGTTTAATATGATCGGTTCAATGGACAGGAATTAGATGATCGTATCGCAGAGTTTGCAATGTAGCTTTGGAGCGAGCTTTGTTTTTGCATAGTAACGTTACTTTTTGAATTTTTTAAAACTACTTTGTTTTATGACAATTTGAAAAAACTACATTGTTTTACGACAACTTGAACTCCATAAAGTTTTAGGTCAAGTTCAAATTGTCTATTTGGGGGGCTAGATTCAACCTAATACAACCTGAATTTGTCTCAAAATTAGGGTGGATTTGTATAGTACGGCCCAAGCACGGGCTCGAGTTTAAGCGGACCTTTTAACGTAATGTTGTTTTGGTTAGACAACAACTCTAAATTTTGCTTAAAATTCTATTAAATTAAATTAAATGTATTAACTATAGATCGAGCCTTGGTCGAGACTCTAATGCCACCAATAATCCTCTTTTGTAGGGATGATAATTAAGTTCGAGTTCGATTCAATTTAAAGTTAATAGGCTTCATCCATGTTATTTGAATTCAGGCCGAGAGTGGATATCTTTTCAAAATAAAAATTTGGACTTTGAGCTCAAGTTAAGTTACAGTAAAACAAGGTTATTTTTATTTTTATTTTTAAAAAACTAAAAATCAGACAAATTGAATTTTGGGCCGATCAGGCCCCGATCAAGTTTGAGCTCAGTAACCTCTTAAGACGTTTGTATATAAAAGCTTAATGGGCCGTGAGACAACTAAAGCCAGTACCTTTCCAAGCTTCTTTATTTTCCTTTTCTTTTTGTTCCAAGCACCATTTCTCAACTAATACAAACTAATCAAGATTATGGTATGGAGTAAATCTCTAAAAATAATGGTTATATTATATTTTAAAATTTAACTTTAACACTAATTAAAAATATAAAAATGAATTAAATTTTAAAAAATTTAGAATACAACTCTGTTTTAACTTATACAATTAAT
>JANITW010000004.1:64015672-64036582 GCA_027564335.1 Erythroxylum williamsii | reverse complement strand
AATATATAAATTTGAAATAAAATTTAATTTAATAATTAAGTTTTATTAAATTAAATATTAATTTATAAATGAAATTTAATTATTTATTTTTAATAAATATAATAATTATCACTATTAACTTTTAATAAATATTATCTGAAAGATTAAAGTAAAATTTATTTTATTTATATATTCATAAAAATAATTTATCTTTAAATTTTATATAATATGTAATTATTAGACATTAACATCTAAACAGATTTTTGTTTTCTTTAAAAGCAAAAATAAAAATAAAAAGCTAAACGCTAAACGCTAACATCTAAACAGATTTTTGTTTTTCTTTAAAAGCAAAAATAAAAATAAAAAGCTAAACGCAAAACGCTAAAAAAGAAGAAGTGAATAACAATGTTAGGTTCCTAAGAGGATCATAAGGAATTACATAATTAATCCTAAGAGGATCATAAGGAATTACATAATTAAAGTATAAAAATATTTATAGATGGTGTTATCGGTGATAAAAATGTCATTTTGTTATTAAAATTCAAAACATTATCTTGGGAGACTCAATGTTTAAAAGTATTTTTGGAAGCTAATTACAAACATTAGTAATTTTCTTACCTTAATTGAGTCAAACAATGCTTCTTCCTCTTTCAATTGCAACTTAATTTTTGAGTTAATTACACTTAAACATTTTATTATTTTACTTTTTTTTATTTCAATATTTTTTAATTTTATGAAGCATCACCTTTAGAATTTATAGTTTTTTGGGAACAATTTTTTTACTAGTTAAGAATAAGACTATATATTATTTGATTTCTTAGACTCTGTGTATCAGCCAAATTTTTATTGGAATGTTGTTGTTTAGAATTTGTAGTTTAGGTGGGATTAGAAAGGAAGATTTAAACCATTTTTTAAGACAAGGTCCAAACTTTTAATAGAATTTTATATTTTTCCAATAAATTAATTATATTTTCGAGTATCCGTCACCCAAATAATTACAAAATAAAATTGATATTAACATATTAAAAACCAGAAAATCATTGGTTAAAAAAATAACAGTTTTTGTATTTATCCTAAACACTAACTAAAACCCATTCCAGATTACAACTGTGTTGTAACTAATCAATATCTTTTATGGTTGAATTGAATAAGTTGAAACTATTAGAGTTTGACAATCGAGGGTGTCTTAGTATTAAATTATGAATGACCAAATTGTGGTTGAGTTGGTGAAGCGGGGGGCATGGGCTAAAGGTTATGTGCAATGAAAATGAGTTCACAACTATAGGACAAGACATAGTACTTGGGAATGCCTAAATGAAAAACAAACGAAAATATGGTAATTTGTTATGTTAATTCCTTAGGGATGGTTGTGAAAGGGGGGGCTAAAAAGTTACGTGTTTGAATCCACTACTTATATTTTTTCGATCGAGTTTGTCGTATAGAACTTGTTTAATACTGAATGCTTGATTGACATGATTTACAGACTATTGCGTTAATCCAGAGGTTTATCCAGTGCACATCGAAAGAATAGCAACTGTAGGTTTTTTCATTTTAATTTTTTTTTGTCTTTTTGAGGTTGAAATTTAATTTGAAGAAACTAAAGAGAGTTCTTTTCCAAATTAAATTTATGGTTTAAATTCTCCAAATTATGTTGGACTTAAGGTGAAATAATTTTATTTAATTCATTCAAATTAATATAAGTAATGATAACATAGAAGTAATGTTTTAAAAATTAAATCAGAAGTTAAATCGACAAGACAAGCAGTTTACGTTTGAAAAAAAGTTAAAAATTTAATAAAATTAAAAAAATAATTGAAGAAAACTATTCTTACCCATCAAAAAATTTAAAGTTTAATTAAAAATATATGTTAAATGAAAATTAGTCAGATTATTTTTAAATATAAAAACTGATTAATTTATAAAAATTGACTAATTAATTAGTAAACTAATTAGTTTTTAACTAAAAAGATTATTATAATAAATTAAAACAGAAAATTAAAAACTTAATTAAAACATTGTTGGTTTAAAGTTTTTATTATTAAAATGTTGAACGAGTCGATTTTTAAAACATTGCATAAAAGAGTTTTGCTTCTTTTAAAAATTTTCAAGATTTTATTTTGAAAAACAAAATCGCTCTATGCTAAAAATGTATTATTGATGATATGAGTCAACTGAATTATTAATTTAGAATTATTAGCAGCTAAGCATACATATCAAAGATATGAATATTGCTTTGTATCGATCAATACGTACTGTATCATACTAAAACTAGTACGAAATAAAAAGTCGATCATACTAATTTTAAATATCGGTTGGTACCGGCCTGTTTCAGATAGTACTGAAATATTGGTCAAATACTTGATAATATCATAAATTAAAAAAATAAAGAATTTTTTTGTCAAAATTTTAAAAATTTTGTAAAATCTCCCTTCCTCCTACCTCTCCTTCCCCATTTTTTAAAAGTTTTTAAAATAGTTATTTTATTTACTTTAACTTTTATAATTATTGTAAAATTTTATTTTTTGTTTTTAAAATAATAATAAATAATATTACTAATAATAATTATAAATTAAATAAAATTTAAAAATAAATTATTTATATTTAAATTTATTTTAATATTTTATATAATATGCATTGATAAATTATTAAAAACAATATTTTATTTTTTAAAATAAATAATTTAAAAATTATTATTTATAAACTAATATTTATTATATATATTTTTAATTATTAATTCAAAATTTATTTGAAATTTATGTATTTTAAAAATATATTTTAAATTTTAATTATATTTATTATATCAAAATTGTGATTATTATTTATTATTATGATTTTTAGACATAAAATTAAATATATACAGTACAATTATATAATATGACAATAAAATATTTTTTAATATTTAAAAAAATTAAAAAATTATTTCATAAATTTAATAAATTATCCAAAACAGTAACCGCTAGTAATATAGTACCGGAACAAAACCTAATCCGATATCAAATTTGATACGGCAACGTTGATATATATAGTCAACTTTATTATAGAAATCGAGTTATTGACAGCTAATTGATTTTAAGCATGCTTCGATTTAAACTAACGTTTGCTATGAGACTAAAAGGTAATACTTGATGAGACGTGTCCTCAAATCCACAACTACAGACAAGTAATACAAGACAAGAACAGGATTCTAAGTTTCTGATTACAAAGTTATGTTGTTTACTTCAAGAATGAAACTTAGAATCCTGTTTGCTTTCAAGGTCTTTCAACTTGAGCAAATCTGTGCATCAGCTCCTTTGAAATGACCCTAAAACCACCAAATATATCCAACAAATTCTTTTGTTGCACACATTATTAACAGAGACTGCCATGAATATTCTTAGAAGAAGCTTGGCACAAGAGGGGACGAGCATGTCATCACGTTCCACTGAAAGTTGATATCGTTTGTGGGGTATGAGAGTTTGGCATCTCTTTGAAAAACCGTACTTTGATTATAAAGAATTGGGTTGAATGTTTCAAGTTTGTAGAGTGGTTCAATATCGTTCTCGATCCTAAGCTTCTTAAGAGCTTGGAAGCTTTCCTGAGACTGTATTTCAGTTCTGTTGTCACCTTCTGAATCAGACTCAACTCTTGCCATGGATTCTGATTCTTCACACAGAGATGGCAGCGAAAGAGGAGAGAAAGGCTTGCTTGGCTTGGGAAATGGAGTTCGGTTTCTACGTTCCTCAACAATCCTCTCCAGGAATCTCCTTTGTGCTTCAATCTTAAGTTTCAAGCTCTTCTGAACCTGGAAATATTTCTCAATATGATCAGTATAAAGCTGACAAGAAATTACAGAAATATAGATTTAGGTACCTCAAGTTGGTCACCGAGTCGTCTTTGTACTTCCATCTGCATTTGTAACGCCTCATTAAGTTGAGCACCTCTGCAAGAATAATTCTCGAAATCAGGATCTAACTCGATCATTCACTAACCAATGTACATAAGATTCTGAATCTAGAGAACAATCAAAATTTCTAGCACTTACGAAGTTGCACTGAAGTTTGGTAATAATTCTGATATACTTCTCCTCTCAAACCTGCTTCCTGCAGAAAATATAACGTAAAATAAGCTAAAACAAGAGAAACAGATGAATAAATCATTGAATATTATAAGAAAATAATGAAATGTAAGGTAGTTTAGGCTTACTGTTGGGTGTTTCAGGAATAAACTTCGATATCCTGTACTTCTGTTGAGGAATTTTGGATTAGAATCGCCATGATTCCATGAAACAGGAAAGTAATGTTCTTTAACGGTACCTGCAAGTGGCTCTTAACATGGTAGATCGTCAGACCTGGAATGCCCATAGCTCTCAAAATCCCCTTCGGTTTTGCCCCTGGAAATTCCAACTCAAACACAGTAATCAGTTCTGAGGTTTCCTTATGATCAAAGAAACCTGTCCTGATGATCAAAGAACTCACTGTCAGGACCACCAAGTTTGTTGACCGCCTCTTCAAACCGATCATGCAGTTCTTGTGTCCAACGTAAACGCTCTTTACCTGAGCCATCGGAGCGACTGGAAGCCATAATCGTAAAGAAAAAGAGGGTCTATCACAAAATGGCGCTCCAAGCAATGCACGATTCAATGACGATCCTGAAAGGTATTATAAAGAGACGAATCCCAACTGCATAGGGAAAAAGATCACTGTTGAAGGCGATTATAACAAGGTTATTACTACAAGACCCCACTTGTCAGGTAATGCTTCATATTGTCGGTATAAACCAAAGTTTCTGTAAAGTCCAAAGGTTCTGCAAATTCGGGAGGTCCTTTGTCAAATTGATCATCGTACTCAAGGTTGGAGCTAAAACGTTAAACACAGTCGGGACAGCTCACAGACAAAATGTTCTCTTATCTGTCGATAAGTGGAACCTCCTGTCTACCGACAAATTCCTAGTAATCATCGACCTTAACCACATTGATCCAATCCTATTAGTTTGGATCAGGCTTTTGATGTAGCTGATGTTGCATTACATAGCTGTTTGATTCAAGATCCAATCAAAGATACTAATACTGTGGCTCAATCTCGATTTTTTAACAATTTAGCCTTCATAGCCGCAGAACCAGCTCATTCTTTTGATATCAGGCTTACCCACCAAAAGAACAGTCATTTCCGACCCAGCTAAGAGTTCCCTAGAGACACAGTACCATTCTTGAGTGCTTCCTGGTTTTTTGGACTGATTACTGCTTTGAAAAGCATGTTCTTTGAGGTCAGAAGATCACCGTGAGTGCTACTCAAAAATATTGAAAGGCGTGAAAACAGATTGTAGCAATTGCCTTCTAAAACAACCTTGTAATTGATCTGATGGTCTCCACCGGTCCCAACTCCTCCTTGTTGGCTCTTCCCAATATGGTAGCCTATTAAGTAGTTCATTTGCAGAATACCCCTCACAAATAGTTATCAGTATCAAGCATCCTGACAAGGTAAGATCATAAGCAGCTCCAAACTGTTCAAGGGCACGAGTTGGAAATCAGCATCTTGATCTGTAAACTGGGTCATGGAGATTTGTTACGCAGTTTGTAGGTGGAACGAGGCAGACTGTTCATGCTGCTTGCACCTCTCCTCTTCTTCATCCTCAACCATGGACTGCTCATACGTTCAGTTACGTCAATTCCATTCTTTTCTGTTAAGGTGCTAACTTTCATATTTAATGGATATATTCAATTTTTTTGAATATAAATAGATTGTACATGAAAAATCTTTAATATTAGACATAGTGTTTAGAAGTTTGTAAGAGAATTTCATTGATGATGTGTGTAAGGATAGCAACTGAGGGCTAACCTTATGGGTTCAGATTACTTGTTTCTATTACTTTGTTCCTACTTTATTTCATCAGCATTCATCCATTTAATTTTTATGAGTCCTATTTAATGAATGAATAGATGTTCATTAGATCAGGATAAGAACAAGTGATCGGAACAAAAATAGGAACAAAGTAATCAAAACAGGTGATCTATTCCTCGCCGGTTTTGATCATCAGTCCCTATTAATTGAACATTCTTTTACCTTAATTGAGCCTTTTCAACCTTTAGTCCCATTTCTGTTTAACTTTCAATTTGGTTTTTTAAACATTTAAAAAAAGAGATAAAAGTAATTCTGCGTATCTGGACAATGAATCCACAATTAAGCCATATAATTTCCTTTTCAAGGTTAAACAAATGCAAGCTTTCAGGTGATTGAAAGATAATGACAGAACCTGCTTGAAGATCAATCCTGGTCTTGGAAAAGAATGTCAATACAAATTACAAAGGTCCCAAGTAAAAGAAACTGTCATTCTCTCTGGTGGAACTAACATACATTTTACAAATGCACTGCTCTATTCCGTTTATTTCAAATTGCTCGCTTAACCATGTTTACAAACTCAATTCGTCTACCTTGTGATATTCCGACTGTTGGCATCTTCGGAATGAGCAGCGGTTCCCCTTAACAGCCATCGGGCTTATCGATCAAAATTGGGGCCTGCTTTCGACTATATTCCCATCCCACAGTCGCTTTGAGTTTATAGCATGCTAAGTTCAAATGCTGAAGAAACTCCAGAAATCAGGATGGTTATACCAGTTAGGCTTGGCCGGTACTCCTGCAAGCATAACAAGTGGGTTTGACCAAATCTTTTCAGCCTGGTGTGTCAGCTAGCAGTAGAAGATTCTTTGGACTTCTCTGTAAGACCCTCCTTCTCCGCGTTGTTTGTATCCGCAGTTTGAGCTTGGCTAGTTGATGTTTGACTTGAAGCCTGTGGATCTGTAGCTATCCCCAGAACCACCAAAACAGACCTAAAATGCAGGAAACGAAATAAGAAGTCTTTAGTCATACAGAAGTGGAGACACATAACTTCCAAATCAGGTTCCCGTTATCCAGAGAAAAATTCATTTCTCGTGACCTTGGGAGTGAAGGTTTAATGTTTGGCTGGCTGGCGTGAGCAACCAAAGGAGCTTTCAGTGCGGGAGTTCTATTCAGTGCATTTTCCAGTTGTGGTGGAGGTAACTGTAAAGGCCAAAAGGATATAACTTGGGTAAGAAAGCTTCGATAAACACGTCATGACAGAGAGAAAAAGGAAGACAAAAACAGAAACAGACTGCAAAAGGTACAAATCTCCCTGTATGACCCTGACTTCTATATGGATATCAAACATAAACATTGAATATCTAACAATTCAAGTACAAAGCCAAATTCCTGGTAACAAAAGTTTGACAGGTGAAAACCTTCAGTTCCTAAATATTTCTACGGAATGCTCCCGGCCTATCATAACAGCATGAACTAAGTAGATGTGTAAAGTCCTGATAAAGCATACCTGAAGTAACACGCCAAATGAATGAGGCTTTGTCATTTGTGCACACTTTACAAATCCAACCCACAACTTCGGATACTTCCAGATCTGTGACAGCAGCCTACCAGATCAACTATGAATTGATTGAATAAAATTGAATCCATATTCGAGTTTAAAAGTATGAAAAATTCACCTGTTTGCTAACTAGACGAGAAAGGATCTCCATTATAAATTCCACCTGAAGCAATAGTAACTTAAAGAGTCAACTGTGGCAGAAAAGCAAATCTTATAATGGAAATTTTATTTGAAAGACCATCTTTTCTTGGTCCATGGAAGTAGATAGCATATCCATTTTACTGCATTAATCATCTCTAAACTATTGCATTATCATGAATTGTGCAAAGAAACTACTGATTCTTCTAGATGTAAGAAGTTGTTTTTCATTATCAGTTGTAGATTTCCTACCAGTGCAGGAAAAGCACCAATGGCTTGTAATACAGTCCGCATGAATAATAAAGGAAGAGGAATCTGTTCAACCTGTAGGATGGAATCTCGTATAAATGTGAAGTCAGATGTCATTAATAATTAACTGATCTGACAGAAATCTCAGGATAGAACTGACCAACTGATTCAAGACTTTTGCTAGAACTTGTTGAGTGAATATCTGCCGTTGCTCAAAACAAGTATTACATGCATCAGTAACCTGAATGTTCAAAAACAAGTCTCAGTTATGTACTTGTTCAAGTTCATAAAGTTTAACAAAAGAAAAGAAGGGTGGGGGCATACTTTCTTCAAAGGAATTCCATCTCTGTCAGGATCAATCCCATGAATAGCTATCAACACTTCAGCTGGAGTAAGGACTGGTTGAGACCCCTGCCACAAATTAGCCACTTTGAGTTAAAAATATTTAAAAAAGAAAGAAAGAAAACACTATATAAACTCAGAGCACATTAATTTTGTTCTTCCACATTCTATATGTGAAAATCAACCAATCTGGAGGTCTTATCCAACTTGTGTGAACAGCTCATATGAGAGGCTGTATACAAGTCCAAACACCGTTCTGCCAAAGCAAGTAGTTAGCTAAAAGGAAATAATTAACGCATTAAAGCTAAAATGGTTTCATTGGCCTTTGTTACATTAAAGTTCTTTTTACAAACCATAAATGAAAAAGAAAAAGAAAAATTATAACAATAAAGAAGTGAAATCTTGCACAGAAGAACAACAAATAAGGGTCCTCCTACCAACAACTGAAAATAATAATCAAAATAATAATGATAACAACAATAACAACAGAAATAAGTAGAAAAAGGAAAAAAATCTTCTGTTCACATGTCAAAAACAAGTGATCTGACTATTGGACACTACATAATGGCTTGAAATATAAGATACTCAAGCCACAGCCAGCACTCTGATGTTGAAAAGGAAGAAAGAATACCTGCAGTATGCGTGAAAGTGTGAGTTGGAACTTATCTGGAGGAAGATTCACAAGATGAGGAAAGATCAGTAAAACCTGGAAAATGTGTTATGCAAACAATTACTAGTTGTAAAACACAAGAACGAGCTGAGTAAAGAAACTGGAATGAACAAGGTGCATGAGAAGTTTACCCAAGTACGAAAAGAAAAGAAGTTCAGGGCAATGATTTAAAATTATACCTTAAGAAAATATGAAAAATAAAGAAAACAGATCCACATGACCTAATGCTATCATTATTAAAATACATAATAATAGAAGCAACCATAAAAGATGCTAATTTTAGTTCTACTCAATTTCACAATCCCATGAAGTGCAACCTACTTTAGAATCACTTTAGTACATCTATGCTCCCAGTGAGCTGGCTGGTGGCCCAACTCTGATTGATATATGTGTGGTTATGACAATATGTAGACGGTAGGAAACTCGAAACTGCCAAGAAACTACACATTCATGTTGTATGAAGAGCCAAATAAAAGAGGATACCTCATCTCTTGGGAGGTACGGAAGTACAGGGATTAAAATCTCTACATCCTGCAACAAATAACATGTTGTTTGTTGTTGAATACCCTTGATA
Organism: Erythroxylum williamsii; assembly: GCA_027564335.1. Taxonomy (NCBI): domain Eukaryota; kingdom Viridiplantae; phylum Streptophyta; class Magnoliopsida; order Malpighiales; family Erythroxylaceae; genus Erythroxylum; species Erythroxylum williamsii. Next base: position 64,027,259 of record JANITW010000004.1, on the reverse strand, counting down.
TATCAAGACTTAGAGAAAATAATTTGTTTCCTACCTTCAGTTTTGAATCATATAAATTTTTAATGGTGGATAACAATGCTGGGGAAGGAACTGCCCCATCTGTCAATGTTTGTAAAACCTGATGTAGAAGCACAAAATTTGAAGAATAGAATCCAGGTCAGAAGAATGATGATAACAATTTTCATAAGGTTAGAATATCAATTCAGTATTGGTAGAAATCATACTTGCATCAAGAGATTCTCACTTCCATTTGGAGGATCAGAAATTATTTCAAGAAGCTCAGAAGATGAACCCATGGTACGGACTAATATGGGAATGTGGCGATGAACAGCCTGCATCAGAGCACCGCTGATGAAGTTCATAGCAGAAATGAAACACTTTTTTAAGTAAAACCATTATCGGCCAGACCTGCTTAACTGCCTTTGGTGAACTTCTGTAGATAACAAAGATTTGGCGAAAAAGAGAGTGCTTCTGCAAGTCATATAACAAAGCAAACTATAAATGATCTAAACCAAGATCAGAAATAATCAGATTTTAAAATAGAAAAGAACTACTTGACTACAGGAAACAAGATTTGAACTGTTACAAACCAGGTTTTAAAATTAATCTTAAAGTCAATACCTTTGTGCATAGAGCAAAATACAAGGACAAGCAACGCTGGGCCTCAGACATGGAGATTGATGAAACACTTTCAGTTGTGCATGATTGGTGAGTTTCTGAGATATCTTTACTGATGGCACTAACTGATTGATGATCACTTGACTGCTTATCCAAATTGATATCCTGTCAAAATTTGCAACCAGAACACAACTAAGTTATCAACTTGACCAGGCTAAAGGTCAGATAGAAAGGGAGAGAGAGGCCCAAGTGAAGCTCACATCTCAAATACCTTCTGTAATTCATTAATAGAACCTTCGGTGCCATTGGCATCTTTAGCATCGCCAGTTGCTACAGAAAGCAACATTTCATTCGCAAACTTCTCTATTTGCCGAGCAATAGAAGAAAGAGGATAAAGCTTGTTTGCCACCTGCAAAATGAACCTCAGAATTTCAAAATAGATTACAGATTGCAGTTTATTTGGGACTTCAGTATCAAGTTGAGTGTAGGAACCAGGCGAATTGCCTTCATGCGCACTTCCTCCAATTGATGAACTGCACTCTTCCAGATTTAAAAGAAGAAAATCAATAAAGGTTGAAACATGAAACACAATAAAATGATCTATGAGAAAACAGAAGAAACCTGCAATGCAATTTTCAAGCAAACTTCTCGCATAGGAGGCCTCAACAAAATCAGGCTCCAGACAGTGCTTAGACCTTGAGTCACTCGATCTCCACTTTGCGCCTCCTCAACTTTATCAGAATTCCCAGGACAACACAAGGACTCCAATAAGTTCCAAACTGACTTTGGCAAATAAGGAGCTTCACCGAGTAATCTACTTAAAGATTTATCAGAAGGTGGAAAAGAATCTCTAAGTGTTTCAGCCTGCATTTACCAGTAATTTACAGTCTTGACAATTAATAAACTATTGAGTAGTCAACATATACAAAGGAGATGAGCACGAACCACTGCCAGAAAGAATGTTTCATATACAGAAGCTGCATTCGTAGAAGAAAAGAAGTCACGCTCTTCTTCTACCTCACCATACAACCTGTAGAGGACACGCAAAGTTAACTCGTGTCCCTGAAGTCATCCAGTAATTGGTGTCAGATATAACAGATTTTTAGAAGAGTATAACAAGAATACAACTTTAAACACATTCATCTTCAACAGTTGTCAATTAGGAGTTCTAATCGAAGAAAATTTTAGCAACATTAGAAACTAAGATGCCCACAGACTTGAAATGAATTCTTCGCTAATTCAAGGAAGATTAATATGCTTACATGCTGGCTGTCAGATTTGTTTACTGCATTAGAAGGCTCTTTCAATAATATTGAAAACATCAATGAGGTCACGGAAAATTAGAATTCCAGAGCAAAAATATTTCTCACATCATTTGGCAATCCAAACATCTCAGAAGCCAAAATATATGGAAAAGGAACCCCAAATATAGGGCATATCATGACATTTAGAAATGATCAAGAGTGTGTCTGTGTGTGTCTGTGTGTGTGTGTGTGAGAGAGAGAGAGAGAGAGGAGGGGGCATGCTCACCCCTACATAAAAGATGCTATTATTCACTGAACAACTAAGGAAAACTGAGAAAAGAAAAGGCTGAACGCTCAGTACCTCATAATTTATATAGTCTGATAATATGTGCTCCTGAAGCACTTTCCATGGTTCCAACTCTGAAGGTAACTGCAAATGATATAATATGTTATCTGATATAGTAATGGTATGCTAACTTGCACCATGGCACAAAGTAAACTATCCTGAAAATGCATCCATGTAAAGTACCTCAACTCCTAGATAAGCAAGTAAAGAAAATCGAACTTTTGAACCTCCAGCAATTGTTACTTGTTTATAGGCCTCAACAATGCGTGCAAAAGTCAAGTTTTGCAGTTGATCCTTCTGTTCATCAGCAAGGCTGACAACAGGTGCTGACATCTTAGGAAGGGTAAAGGTAGGTAACACAACAGAAGTGGCTGTTGAGGAGATCACACTATTGGAATCAATAGCGGCTGCTTTTGCACTAAGTTCCTCTGACTTATCTGTTGATATTGATGGATGTATATCCAATGTTGACCTATCACCCAAACTTGTAACTTGTTCTTGACTGGCGTCATCCACATCAGTAGAAACCATTGAGGAACCACCCACAGTCTCAGAAAATCCATCATTACGACCAGAAGAGTCTAGACCCGGTATCTCACTTTCTAAATTTCCAACATCATGGGTATAAGAAGGAATGTCTAAATTGTCCATCTCCATTCTAGATATGTCAAGGTTTGCAGAAACTGGTAATCCATCTGGCAACATTTCACTATCAGCTCCATGACTCATTCCATCATCTACAGCAGCAACATCAGATGGGCTTGATACATGAAGATCCTCCTCCTCCTTTAGAGGCTGCAATTTTTGTGAGCATTAACATATATTCAGAATAAATCCAAACCCAGAAAGGAAAAACAAGATAATTGAGATTAGCTCAAAGTAGTACAGTGCAGGGATAGCATGTTAATCAAATGCACAAAAAAATGTTGAAATTTAGGACAAAGAGTAAAAAGTGTCAAAGCCTTACTGTTTTGAAGTCAGATGCTGACTGGTGAGCATTCAAACGTGAAGCTATAGGGGGGAAAGAAGTAGACAGTGAAAGAACATTAGCAACAAATGAAGGAGGATACTTTGCTTGAGTATCACTACCAACTATAGTCATGTCAACTAGAGATTCATCATCTCCTTCAGCTTGAGAACAACTAGAAGGGAGGTTGCGCATATTAGCCATCACAACTTCAGCAAGCAAGTCAGCAGAAATACTTGAAATGAGAATCTCTAAAGAACCAACAGCTTTTTCACCCTGAGCCACTAAGGCTCCAAACATGGCAACCAGTTGTTGTACAGGTCCATTATCATCATCTACTGTATTAGCAGCACGTCCATCAGATGAAATGTCATCCTGAGACACTGGAATATTCCTGCTTGACTCTTTAGTTGATTCCTCCGAGACACTAGGAGTTGGTTTAACACGTTTACCACACATCTCACTATCTTCAGCCAAATCAAGAGCATCTTTTGACGCTGATCTTTTCCTCCCCTGTTTAATGGGTGTATCAGCAAATGCTTTAATTGAAACTTTCCCTTCTTGAAAAACATTAAAGACCTTAGAAAGAAACTTCAAATGCATGTATACAAATATATGTAGATCCTCATACATGTCCATGAAATAAGGGGTGTAAATAACAAGAAAACAAGTACCTTAGAAACCAGTACATCATGGCTATCCTCATCTAAACTGCCCTTGTCATTGTCATGTAGGGTATCGTCTGCCAACTTTTCTGCTTCCATCTCTCTCAAACAACCAACTAGACGATCCCGCCACTGCAGAATGACGGAGAAAATTACTATTTTGTTTCATAGATACAGAATGATCCTAAAATCAAGCTACTGCAACGCCCTTGCAGTTACTGGATAGAATTATCACAAAAAGAACATATCAAAAAGTATAAGGATCATCGAAAGAGCACAAGGACAGTGCAAAAGATAATAAAAACCAAGGAATATATCTAATAGTCACATGTTTTTTGAAGTCAAAACCCCCTATTCATTGATCTTTGGCACAATTCTCTAGAGATGGAGATGAATACTGCTACCAAATGCAAGGAAAATCAAACACAACTATAAATCTTGCATACCGGCTTTGCCCCTGGGTGAGTGCATTTCAAGCAGGTAAGGAGAGAATTTCTGAGAGCAAGATGTGCCCCTGATGCATACACCCCTTCAATAGCAGATCTTGAGGGATCCAAACTGAGTAAAACTGACAAGATACGACCATAATACGCAGGCCTTTTCTTCGCAATTGTAGCAAGACTGGTAAGAAACAAAGAATGATATTGCAAATTATCCAAGAATCAAGATTTCAGAGCTTCTACAGGATTATAAGAGTTGAACAACAATGAAACTGATCAAGCAGACTAAATAGCCGTACAAGTAAAGAACTATGCTGCTAAACTGTAGTTAGACACCTACCTATTAATAAGCACGATGATTACCAGATTACTCAGAGATTTCACTGCAGGAAATCTCAGCTGATCAAGCAATAATCCCAACCTTTTGCTGGCCTCAATTGACAAATCTCCAACATTTAGTATAGGATGGCCCCCACGAAACCATGATATGTTAAATTGATCAAGCTCCCCTACAAAATAAGGAGCAAAGCTAAATAACTAAACATAACCAACTAACTGAGGCATGTGAAGAAGAAGGTGGCATTATTTACCTGCATGGGGAGGAGGGTTTGAAGGGGCATTAGGATCGGGTGTGTAAAGAAGAATGACAGCTTCGACAAACTTGAGGGCTAGCATCCTTACACCTCCATTTCCCGGCTTGAGAATTAGGTATGACAATGAAATCAGACTTTGGTGAAAGTTAAACTCAATAGTGAACCGGTATCAAAAATGCAATTACCTGAAAAGCTATACAGTAGATCTGTTCCTTGAACTCTAGCATTGATGACCATGACAACTTAATCAAATCATCCAACTCACTAGTGTAAAGACCCTGGAATATTCAGGAAACAAATATTGAAGTCTTCTTTATTAATTAGAGGCCAAAATTTTCAAAAAAGGCAAAAGTAAGCATCCATCTAACTGTGTTAACGGCATATAGCAAAAGTAAGCATCCATCTAACTGTGTTAACGGCATATAGCAACAGATAAAACAAGTTAATCCATTTGCAGTGGCTTGATATCAAACAACAATCTTAGACTATGAATGTCATAAAATAAAGTTAATCCTCGACCAACGAATAAAAAAGAAAGTACCCATCATGGATTTCACCAAAACTAACCTGAATTGCAACTAATTGAAGTATAGACCGGAATAAATTAGTCCCACAAGTTATGGCTTGTCTAGCAACAGCTGGTGTACGATCTTCCAATACGCTCATCAATACGGGAACAATTTCAGGCACAAATTCGCAGTACTTCAATCCAATATCTCCAATTATCCTACACAATTCAGACACGACAAAAAAAAAAGGAAAAGAAAAGCAGTCACATCCACAGAAAACACCATCTCGAAACTAATTTAGGTTTCTCCTTAGTTTTCTAGTCAGTAAATTGCAACAATCAAGAATACGACCGAACTAGGCTTAGCGAACCGTACTCCGCAATAAATTTGCGAACCGGGGAATTTTCATCGGACTGCAACTCAAAGATATGCGGAAGCAACTGGGAGATCGAACCGGCGTCGTCTACCTCCACTAGTCTCTGCTTCAAGACTCGCAATTTCCCGAGTTTGGAAGGTACGTCAATGGCGGATTTCACAGAGTTGACGAGACTCACGAGCCTCTCCCCCGAGGTCGAATTCGCTACCGCGACCATTTCTTGAAACCAAGAAAAGGAAAAGAGGGAAAAAAAAAAAAAAAACCCTAATTTTGTTTTAAAGCCTTTTGATTTATAAGAGAGGGAAAAAGAAATGATATTTAGATTTTGAATCAGGAAACGGGTTCGGACCGGGTCAAAATGTCACCGGCGGTGGAAAGGGATTGGGATTAGGGTTATGGTTAGGGTTCAGATAAACCGATTTGGTAGGTGCGTGACGGCTTGATAGTTGATTTCACCTGAAATCGCGCGTACGGTACGGACCGTAAAAATGAAAAGTCAAAACGGTGCGTTACGTGTTTGTCTCACACACACATATATTGAAATCACCTCGGCTCCGAAGTCCCACAATAAAATATAGGATATGAGAAAATCTAACAATATGCGACCTTATCCTGACGTAATAAAGAGACTATTTTTAATAGACTCGTATATAGAAGCGACTTACATTTGTAACTTACACTTAGACTTGAATAAAATTTTAATTTAATTAATAATCACTATTTTTAGAATAAATGAAACAAACTAAATTTATTAATTCTCGTATCTTTCTAAAATTTGACATGAAAATTTTTCTAAGCATGAAATATTTTTTTGGTAAATGCAAATTATGGATACTAAAATGCTTTTACATCTTCAACTTTTGTGTAGAATAATATGAAAAATAAAGAGCATTAATTGATATTCATTTATTTTTATATGGGTATTCAAAAATAGTCTTTTTATCACTTAAAAGTAATGTTACGTACTACAAGACCTCCCAAACACCTCTACAAAGCTAACGTATCAGTGAAATTTTCGCTTAGTTTGTTATTGTTGTTGAAAAAAATGCTTATATCTTTTTTTATTTATGATAACAATTTAGGCAAGAGAATAAGGAATTATTGAAGAAAATTGAACTTAAGAAGGATCTTGAATAAAAAGAATTATTTAAATTCTATTATGAATACATAATATGTTATACTAATCAAACCTTAATTGAATTCAAATAATTTTTACTTTTACCCTTTAATTTGTTGTTATCAACCAAGTTAGTGTAAATTTAATTACTAACAGTAATATAGACATTTGCACGTAAAAACCTCATTATCTCCAAAAATCACTATGAGGAATACAATTTTTGTTCTTTAATCCCCATTTAAAAGGGTCTTTATTAGATCATAAGCATATATGGTTAACAAAATAGGGCGGGCAGAAATGAAAAGCAAAATAATAGCAGAGGGCACAACTGAAAATAGCTAAACAAAAAAGAAACGTTCATACTAAAAGGCAAAATTCAGGATAAGGCGAAGAGAAAACAGACATGGCTATTCAAATGAACCACCTCCACACATACGTATGGAAACGAACGGAGCTACCCATCTCTGCCCTCCGAGGAGGAGGAAGATTTTTTCAACTCAAAACGGACCTCGGACGAAGAATTCGAGTCAGAGCAGAATCAGCCGGTGCCCGGCAGCTGATACAGTCGGGCATTGTCAGGCCTATAGTGGCTAAAGATGCTGCCATGGCAATGAGCTCAGATGGCTACAAGCTTATGGACATCAGACCAAGCTGGGAGCGAGAGAAGGCAAGAGTGGCAGGTTCCTTGCACGTTCCTCTCTTTGTTCAGGACATGGACAACAGTCCCTTAACTCTTCTGAAGAAATGGGTTCATTTTGGTTACATTGGGTTGTGGACTGGTCAGAATTTCACAATGCTGAATCCTGATTTTATCCAGCAAGTAGAGGCAACTGTTCCTGATAAGAAGACCAAGCTGCTTGTAGCTTGTGGGGAAGGGCTAAGGTGAGGGATTTTTTGTTAAAACTTAGAAGCCTGCCGCCTAATATCATCTTACCATAAGTGTCTGTTTCCTTGCAATTCATCAGGTCAATGATGGCAGTTTCCAAGCTGTATAATGGTGGATACAAGAACTTGGGATGGTTGGCAGGAGGGTTCAACCGGTCTGTAGATGGCAATTTTCCGGACACTGAAGGCCCCGAAAAGTTGCAGTACGCAACCATAGGGGGTGTTTCCTACTACTTTTTTCAGCTGCTTGTACTCTTACAAGCTGTGGATAAGAATAGTAATTGATTACCAATTCCATTGTTTCATCAGTGCTTGGCTACTCATGTGATATGATTATCCATCATATACAAATTACAGTTCCAACACATTCGATGCCAAACAACATACTGAAGAAATTATTGAGCCACAAAATAAGTATGAAACCAAGTTTGGGAAATAAATCATCAAGGTCTTACATAAAATTAAAAGGACAAAATATTTCCAACATCTGAGTTGTGTCTTTGTGACATTTTATCATCAGAGATTAAAGCGAAAATAGAACATTTTACACTACGTATCGATCAATCCATGGTAGTTCATGCTTCGGGGAATGATGTGTACTGCTTCACAAGTGATAACTGAATCAAACAGGGCATCCTTGTTCTCCGTCATATCTGAAAATTAGGTTCTGAATTCTGAAACAAAACAATCACCATTCTCAAATGATATAAATGTATCAAGGAAACTACTTTGCAGGGAGAAAAGTAGAGGGTGAAATATATAAGGCAGGCATAGCTTAAGAGTACAAGGGAAAACAGAAAAGCTAAATGTACCATTGTAAAGTTAAATGAACGAAAATTGTGATGGATGGGACCATTATTGAGAACGAAGTAACTAGTTATGAACTCGGTTTAGTGATGTCATACCTCCAATTCTTTCTCATGTTTACTTTATATTTTCATTTTCATTTCCAACAAACATAGGACAAAGGAGTATTCTGAACGCAAACATCACCCCTCTTCATTATCAACCACAGTTGGACTCCTTTAAAAGTACAATCCTAAATGCACCGGGCCAAGAGTTCTTTAATGCCAAAAAGTAAAACCTTCTCACCCAATTAGGGTTGACTGGACCGAACACAATTCCTAGTCCAATCGGCCCGAATAAATGAACTCAATTGCAATCAAATATAATTTAATCTGTTTTTGAGTCAGGGTATACATTGGCTAGTTTGCTATCTCTACATCCATATACATTGATTTATTAAGAACACAACAGACAAAAAACATGCATGTAATGCTATCCTCAGGGATCCTTGTTAAGAAGAAGTGCTATCATTAATAATTTAAACATGCAAAAGAATATTTCAGGTAAAACTTGCATGTATATTTTCTACGATTTGGATTTATAACTTACAAAAAAGGAACCTCACTACTGGCTCGCTGATGCTGAGTACACATCAAATAGCTTCGGTAACTGTAACTAAAAGAGCATTTGTTCTAGTCTGTAAACCAAAGCAAGCAGAACCTCAAGCACACAGCAAAAGCATACAAAATAATCATCACATGTAAACGCCAGTTTTGAACCACACAAGTCCGTCAAGTTAATAATTGCCATTTAAACAACTATACGAGTGAATTGAAAAACTTCCAGAGAGGAAGATTTCCATTAATAATACCCCACCATCATTAACCATTCGCTTTGCCACTTCCTGACAAATAGCAACAACAAATATAATAGAACCCACCACAAGCTAAGCGGCAACCGTACAAATAGGTTGGCAAAGTTAAACCCACAACAACAAAAAAACTTGGAGAAAGACAAAACGAATAAGAACAAATAAAGTAACAGCTTCCAAATAAAAACAAATAAAGTAACAGCTTCCAAATAAAAACAAATAAAGTAACAATATTATTAATCAAGAATGAAGGGAGGGACTTTCAATCTCACCTCCCAAACGACGTCGCAAACCACCTATCCCCCCTACTCCGACCGGTTCGCGAACCTTTCCACCTTCTTGTCACTCAAATTAATACCCACCATAGCCTCACCGAGCCCACAACTAACGTCAGCCAACACGTTCGGGTCACTATAATGAGTAACCGCCTGCACAATGGCTCTGGCCCTCTTGGCCGGATCTCCACTCTTAAACACTCCAGACCCAACAAACACTCCATCACAACCCAGCTGCATCATCAACGCAGCGTCCGCGGGGGTCGCCACCCCACCGGCGGCAAACTGCACCACCGGCAGCCTCCCCAACTGCTTCGTCTGCATCACCAAATCGTACGGTGCAGCAATCTTCTTCGAGTAAGTAAAGACCTCATCATCGTCCATGTTCCTCAGAAGCCTAATATCTCCCATCACCGACCTCACGTGCCTGACCGCCTCAATCACATTCCCTGTTCCTGCCTCACCTTTTGTTCTAATCATCGCCGCCCCTTCTCGGATACGTCGAAGCGCCTCCCCCAAATTTCGGCAACCGCAGACGAACGGAATCCGAAAGTTATGTTTGTTGATGTGGTTCTCATCGTCGGCCGGAGTGAGGACCTCGCTTTCGTCAACATAATCGATACCAATAGCTTCGAGGATCTGCGCCTCCACGAAGTGGCCAATACGAGCCTTGGCCATCACCGGAATAGTTACAGCCTGTTTGATTTCTTTGATGAGCTGAGGATCGCTCATGCGAGCGACGCCGCCTTGCGCTCTGATATCCGCCGGGACTCTCTCCAACGCCATGACAGCACACGCTCCGGCCTCCTCAGCGACGCGAGCCTGTTCTGCGTTAACAACGTCCATTATAACGCCGCCGCGGAGCATCTGAGCCAGCCCTACCTTGACGGAGAACGGAGATTTCTTGGCCTCCGTTATGGCTCCGTTGCCGTAAACCGCCACAACACCTGTTCCCGCCATTTTTATAGAAAGCAAAAGGATGAAAAATAGTCCTCAGAGAGCAACCCCCAGGGAGAGAGAGAGAGAGTTCGCGAGAGAGGTGACGGAGAAAAGGGCACTGAAGGTGCTGGTTAAGTAGAGAGGTGGCTTGAATGGTTACGAGTGATTCAATGCTGCGAGTGTGACGTGGACTCGATGGACCAGACGGTTACTAGATGTGATTGAAGTGATGTGATTTGATCGGACGGTGGCGATTGAGGGTTCAGAGAATTGGCGGTGGGGTTGAGGAGCAGAGGGGGTGAGAGAGGAAGATTGGTGACCAAGCAATTTTCGGTATGCGGAACCTCGGATTAAGCAGTAAAGTAGGTGACGTGGCCAGATACGAGTCAGTGTTTGAATCCAAGTTCTCATCCTCTATATAGTAATTTATTATTATTATTAGTTTAAATTAATTAATTCTTACCAAGTTTTATAAAATTTTATTTACAAACATTTATATAGATAGAAATGACTAATTCTATCAGCTGTTAGTTGATAGTTAATTCTATCAGTTGATTTGATCAGTAAATTGTATTAGCTATTTATTAAAAATGTTTGATAAAATTAGTTGTTTAGTATTAACCTCTGTTTTAAAATTAGACCGAACTCGCAGGTTCGACCGGTGACCGATCAGCTATCCGATCTGGTTCACTTTTAAAAACAAGTTCTTAATTGAACCAGTGTGAACCGGTCAAAACCGATCAATTGACCGATCGAACCGGTCCGGTTAAACCAGTCCGACACTAGTTCAATAAATTTTTTATTTTTATTTTTTATTTTTTAAATATTATTTAGTATATTTTTGTATTTTTTAGTATTATTAATATTATATATAATTAAATAAAATTATTGCATAATTATGACATCACACCGGTTCGACCTGTGGTTGAACCAGTCAAACCGGTTACTAGTAAGGC
>JANITW010000004.1:63980366-63991293 GCA_027564335.1 Erythroxylum williamsii | reverse complement strand
ATAATTCAAAATCAAATGAAAATTCTAAGGGCATTTCAACTCCTAACAACCACACATTGTAGGTAATTAAATTATATAATATTCGGTAGATATGATTAGAAAAGGTTTGATCATCTGACATTTGGACTGAGTCCATGTCTCTCCTTGCCTGTCACTTCTTGCTTTGTTTATCTATAGTTTTATTAATGTTTTGAAATTTGAACCGATCATTAAATTGGAAGTTCTATTGATTATCGGTTTGATCGGTTCGATCGATTCAACTATCAGTATAACTGATGTGACGTCATAATTATGCAATAATTATATTTAATTATATATAATATTAAAAATATTTAAAAATATAAAAAATATACCAAAAAATTAAAAAATAAATAATTTATTGAACTAATGATCGGACCGATCAAATCGGATCAATTCTACCGGTCAATTGATCAGTTTTGATCGGTTCTCACTGGTTCAATTAAAAACCGATTTTTAAGAATGAACTGAATCAAATAATTAACTGATCACCGATCAAATCGATCGAACTGATCAGTCTGGTCCGATTTTTCAAATAAGGCACCTGTCCGCAATTGTAATGATTGATGTCGTGTATGGGACTACGGTGGGATTATTATAAAGAATAATTAGCTTTGACGGCACATGTTTTAACTATTTTTTGGCCGACGTTTGAATTCTTTGACGTTTGTACAAAAGAATAAAAGTCATGCATCTCTCGTTTGAAAAAACAAAATTATATAAATTCACTGACTCTTGTTCATTTTGGCCTGGCTTGCACCGATTTAGTTCGACCTAATTTTAATCTGAGTTAATCAAACTAAAAGTGATGCATAGGTTAAAAGTGGTCAGTCTGATTGAGCTACGGGTCGAGATTGTTTAAAAAATATTTTATTTTTGACATTTTTAAAAAAATATTATAAAATAGATGATATCGGCCTAGTCCACCAATGATCTGTTGAAGCATGAGTCACCCTAGCCCGTGGTTGGGTGGAGTGGCCCGAGCCCGAGCTAACCCATTAACATTTTTAATGATTCTTTAAATTTTTTAAGAATTTCTTTTTAATTTTCAATATTTTAGAAATTTTGTTACTTCATACTTCAGTTAAATTATAAAGGCAAACACACTTATAATATGAATATCAAATATAAACTAATTAATTATTTTTTATAACATTTCAACTTCAAACTGAACTAATTAAATATAAATTTAATTATTATAATTATTTTTAAATTGAGTCAATTTTAACTAATTTAGGTCAAAATTAAAGGTTAAGTTGGGTTATCACGTTAATAATATTTTATTAGTCCACTTGTAATGTCTATTCTATGTATGTTCTTTTATTATATTTTAGTAGAAGAGGTTTTTTGAAAAATCAAAAGTTAGGAATTTTTTAAGATTGTTAAAATTTAAGGAATTGAAAAAAAAAGGTTAAATTGCAGATTAGATTTACATCTTTTACTCTTAATGAATAAAAATTTTATAATTTTTTTAACTTGACCCGAATTTAGAATTTATAAAAATTACATAATAAATATATTTTCCATTTTCAATAAATAATTCATATACTAAAAAATATTAATTTTATTTGCCTTGATTTAGTACTAAAAAATATTAATACTACTGTTCATTTCTTTGAAAATTCCGAACTTTATAAAAGATTTGGTATTTGTTTTTTTTTTTTTTTGTTGCTTGACTTGACTATTACGTAGAGCATAAATAAAATCATGATTTCACAAGGAGTCTATTTCTCATTTTATGTACATATTCTTATGACTTGACTTTGAAATCCTTTGTTTTAAAGAATTTCTATTGGTTGTGATTTGACTTTTAAGTTTTTTAATACAAAATTATTTTCCTATAAGTTGACTTAAAAAAGAATTTAAGTTTTTTTATATTCATTATCATCAATATTATTATCTATTTTTTATTGTGGTTTTTTAAGACTATTGCAGCAAAAATTTTGTCTACATAACGACCCAACTACCTCAAGCCAGTTTGACCTTTTCTCTTTTGATGATAATGATGGCATTGAATATCAATGAATGAATCAATTTATTGTTCTTTATAGTTTATTGATTGAAAAGAGGTCAGTCATGTAATTGCAATCAAAGAGTTGAAAAATTAGGTAGGTCCAGTTGGAAAAAATTAGGTAAATAAAAGAAATATTAAAAGTGATAGACCAATGTTTTCAAAACTGGATCAAAGTTAAACCCATTAAATAAGATGTTTAAAGTTTAAAAGGATCAGTTAAACCCATTAAATAAGATGTTTAAAGTTTAAAAGGATCAGTCGATATTAGACTGTTATAAAATATGTTAAAGATTGAATAAAATTAAAAAAAATTTGAAAAATACTATTCTTAATCTTATACATAAAAAAAAATTAAGGAGACTATTAAATTTTAATTAATTAGTTTATACAACTGATTAGCTTCAAAAAATGCCCGATTAATTTATTAAATTAATTGAATTTTAACAACAAAAATTTTTAAAAACAAATCAAATCAAATAATTGAAAATGAAGCAAAGGAATTAGTTGTTCAAAGATTTTTATTGTAAAATTGAATGAACCGGTTTAATTTTTAAAATATTGGGGATGATTTTGTCAATTGGTTAATTCAATCTTTTTGACTAGATATATGTAATAAATGATGATAAAGAATTAATCAGCTCATCATTTGACAGTGTCAAGTTGAAAAAGATTATTAATCATTTCAAAAATTAAGTCAATAAACTTCCTTCCTAAGACCAGATTACCACTTTAAATATTTTAATAGTAAACTTCCTTCCTAAGACCAGATTACTGCTTTAAATATTTTAATAGGTATCAAGGATTTTTTTTTAACTGTGCTTGAAAATTTTTATTTTGTGTATCCAAAATTTTGACACATTCCAATGGAATTTTTAAAGAACTTTTTAATTATAAATTATAAATTTGAGTCATGGTAAAAAAAGGTGCAACTCTCGTTAACATTAATTAAATGGAATGTTATATCATCATTTGAAAAAATGATTTATAATGAAATGAAATAAAATGAGATGGAAGAGGAATATTTTATATTCCATCATATTTAATCTTAAACGGTAAAAATAAAAAATCTTCAAATAGGGAGGTTTAAAACAAAATACAAAATGATAAACAACTTTACACAACATTATATTATAAACATTTTATTCAAACAACATTTCACTATATTACATTATAAATTATTTAATCCTTCTCAAACAACAATTTGTTAATAACAAAAATTTACATTTCATTTTATTATAAATCACTATATTATATTCTATTTCATTTCATTCCATTAAAAATTTTACGTCCAACCAAACATAACCTAAAGTAATGATCAAAAACTCAACTAGTTCGGTCAGTTTAATTGTAAAATTTTTTAATCTTTTAACTTTTTTATTCCATTTATTTCAATAACTCTTGTTATTAAAAATAATCAATTTATTAATTAATTGATCAATTTTTGTGAATTAATAAGTTTTTATAAATTAAAATAAATTAATTAATTTTTATTTAATATTTTTTTAATTAAACTTTAAATTTTTGATAAACAAGGTCATCATCTTTTAATTATATTGTAAATTATTTAATTATATTCCAATTTTACCATTTTTTTGATGATTTAATATTAATTGAACTTCTTAAACCTTAAATTTTTTATTTTATTAATTTAAGTTTCGGTCTGATTTTGAAAATGTTAATCATTAGTTATGAATAAAAACAATTGAGATGGAATCTATTGCTTTAAAATTAAGTCCATAATTAGTCAAATAAATTATCTTTGTCAAATGTACACTTCATTAGTCAAATAATTAATTAATTATAATTATGTTTTCAATACCTCAATTAATCATAATGTAATATAACTTCATTTCAGAGAAAATAATTAACCATTAGTCATTAACATTTATAGTACAGACTGTTTAGATGTCTTAATACCGTTTTAGTATTAAATATAATAATAACAACGGAAGTGTTCCCTCAAAAAAAAAAAAAAAACAACAGAAGTGAAAGTCTTTCTCTTTCAACGTAATCACATCCAGTCTAGCCCTGACAAGAGCTGTCTGCCACTAGTTTTCGTACCACTGGTTCCAGTACTCTGTTGTGTCTTGTCTGACTAACATATCTTATCGTAATCTAAACTATAAGTTGACTTGTAGTTTAAATTGTTTGAAAAAAATGTATAATTTTTAAATTTCTTAAAAACTTCTCTAAATTAATAAAATATTATTTATATAAACAATTTAACTCAATTCTTAAACTTGAATTAATTATTATTTTAAACTTTTAATTAAAATTAAATTTATTTAGTTCGAGTCAATTTGAACGGTTGAGTTAGGTTAAATTTTAGTAAAATTTATCTAGTTAATTTTTGAGGGAATGGTTAGTTCGTATGGAGCAATAGTAATAGAAATGAAAATGAATATAGTAAGTTACGATAGTTGGTTAAGAGGAATGAATGATTACTGATTATCGTTAATAGTGGTTGGTTTGTAAAAATATTTAAAAATAAAAATTAATTTAATTAATTAGTATTAAAAATATTTTATAAAAAAAGTCATTATAAAGAAATGAGTTTAATTCATCTACTAAGTACTTGTTTAGATGAGCTTATATAAGTAGAGCTTTTCTAAAAAATCAATTGATTGTTTGACTATTATTTTAAAAAGAACTTTTTTTGCAAGAGTTTATACGATAAATTGTTTGATAACATAAAAATAAAAGGTACTTTTTAATTTTAACTATATTTTATTTTATAATAAAAATTATTTATGCATATAAATATTATTTAAAATATATTAAACAATATGAAAACCACAATATATTAATTATTATATAATTTTAAACTATATAAAACATAAATTAAAATATATCTAACCAAATCTTTTATATAGATTATAATATAAGTAAAATTAATAACAAAAATAAATATTAAAACATGTTTAAAAAGTCAAATAATATTATATAAACCTCAAAATAAACATGAATATGTATTTGTGGGTACTGTGGAAATTATGTGTAAAACATAAAAGTAAATAGGACTAAAAAATAGGCTCAGTAATTGATATAAAAAATCTACATGAAAAAAATACTTTTTAAAAAAGCTTCAAATTTGAATTTGTTAAAAAATATTATTTTAGTTTTCAAAAAATCCATTTCTATAAAAAAAGTGCTTTTGAATTTTACAGTCAAGCACTCAGTTTTTCTCAAAACAACTTTTGCGGTGAAAAAAAGTTTTTATTCACTCTCCAAAAATAAAATCAAACATGCACTAAATGAAGGGTATAAAGGATTCCCAAAAAGTGAAATATCAAACTATTGCCCTTATAATGATAATCAACAATCAACCATTTACTTTTCATTATTTACCTATTGACCCCCTTCCCAAACCCATCAACCAAGCATTTACTAATATTTATTTTGCATATATTTCCTTATTAAGACAGAAAATCATCAAATCTTCAATATTTAGCCTGCTCAAAGTATATTGAAAATCATAAATAATACTACATGGGTTTTCAAAATTAAAGTAAATGTTCCAAAATTAGATTATCAGTTTGAATATTTAGCTTACTCAAAGGATACCCCAATTAAGTTCTAGTTCTGCTCCCATTGTAGAGTTCTTTGAAAGTTGCCAAAAATTTCAGGATCAAGAGGTGATACTCCTACAAATTCAGCAGGGAGTGACTTCCAGTACAGACTTGGCTCCCATTCTGCCTCCTTAAGTGTCCTCAAGATCTCCTTCACCACTATTTTACTCCCCTCTGGAGTGAGATGAATTCCATCTCTGCAAAATAATAAGATCTCCCAGAAAATTACAGTTTAAATCTCCACGTTTATCTAATTTTGTAAAACTAATCAGAACTATTAAAAGTATTAGTTAACTATCCAAACTTCAAATTTATTGTAAAAATAATCCATTTTTAAAAATATTGATGTTAAGCATAACATAAGTTAATTCTTCAGTTAGTATAATAATAAAATAACTATAATTACTTAATTTTAAACATAAAATTGAAACTAAATCGGAGTTCAAACTGGTAAGACAAAATATTTAAGATTTAAAAGATTTAATCGATATTAGACTATCATAAAACCGGCTAAAGATTGAATAAAATTAAAAAATTTAAAATATGGTTAAAAGATACTGTAGTCACTTATCTATGAATTTGAAATTAATTAAAAAGAAATTGTTAAATAAACATTAATTAATTTAAATGATTTATAAGAATATTAATTAATAAAAATTGATTGAATAATTAATAAATTGATTAGTTTTTAACAACAAAAATTATTAAAATAAATTGAATCGAAAAATAAAAATTGAATCGAAAGGTTAAAAAATTCAAAATTTTTATAATTGTTTGGGCTAAACTAGTTGGGTTTTTTTGACCATTGACATTATTTTTACAAGAAAATTAAAGTTTAATCATTTAATTAGTATTTTTAAAAAATTAATTAGTATTGTAAAATTAGACAAAGTTTTAAATTTAATTCTTTTTTTTTAAAACGGAGAAACCTAAAGTTATTCTTTAGATGTACACTGGGTAAATCTTCGAATTGACACAATAGTCTACAAATCACGTTAACAAGGTACTCCACACTAGATAAGCTTTATACAACAGATTTAATCGAAAGAACGTAAGTAGAGAAAATTGACCACAAGATCTTTTGACCTCATGTTCTTCTACTCTTCCAACTGGACCACCACTAAGGGGCTTTAAATTTAATTCACTTTCCGAAAAAAATAAAGTCATCTTGATCAAGACAATCATTAATGAAGGGCAAGCTAGTGTTGAACTTCTAGTTCCATGACGCAGAAATAGGGAGTAGAGCTTACGTGAAACAAGCAGTACGCCAATCATCTCTTTTCTGAATTGCAGTCCAAAGATCAATAGCCTTTATCCCCATCTCCTCACACAGCTTCAAACAAGCTTCTGAATAAATTCTGCAACTCTCATTTGTTCTTGGCCAATCTAAACTGTTACCAGAGACAGAAAGTACTACTATAAAGATTAGTACTTACTCAGTTCATATAAGTTTGAAAATATAGTCCGTTACTTTAAATCTGTAATTTTCTAAATTTAAGAATATGCACATTATTTTCCGTCAGTAATTATCAACTGTACTGTTCCCGTCAACTAGAATTTGGTTTTCTCTTTTTTTGGTATTTTATTTATTTAGTAATGTTGTTTCAGATAGAATGAATCTTAATCTTTTATAGACAGTGATAAAAAAATAATTAAAGTTTGGATTTTTTAATTATTTTTTGCTCAAATAAAAATAATTATTTTATTTATCGACTATTTTCTTTCTAAATTGACAATAAAAATTAAATATTTAGATAACTAAATCAGCCACTTGATGCAATTATCTAATGGTACTATCTGCAGAATCCAAAGAAAATGAATGGTAGTGCCAAGAACAAAACCACCTGATGAATCTTCTTATCATATCCTCATTCACAGGAGGTGCACTTAGAAAGATAAGTCTGGTCTTCTCAGAAAGACCCTGTCAAAACACAAAAATGCTGAACTTCAACACTATTCACAAGACCTCTCTTGTGATTAAAATCAGAACCAAAATATACATATCCCATATATATATTGGTATCAGATTATCAGAATGCGTAGTTCTACGTAAGGATTCACAAACAAATTCAGGGAAGCTAAACCAGGTGATAATAATTAGGCCACAAGCTTATTAGAAAGATTACCTTAAGATGTGTAGCGATCTTCCTCATGTTTTCTATGTACTCAGGAAGGGGCACGTGAGGAGTGAAGTCATGTGGATGAGGAAGAGTTGAATCATTGCCTCCAAAGTACACTATAACCAGTGAAGGTTGTATAGCTGCGTCCTTTTATCAAACACCAACACGACAGATTTCCATAAGTGTCCAAATTCAGCCATAAAATGCTCAAATTTAGTGACAGTTGAAAGAAAATTGGAAGATACCTTCGGGAAAACTTGTTCAAGAACCTGTAAAGCATTCCTGGAATTCCACCCTCCGTACCCTCGTACCAAAACATCTGCCTGTTTCAATTTCAAACCATAAACTCAGGCTTAAAACTTCGTTAACGGCAGTTAATCACATGATATTATAAATCATTAAGTTAATGATTAAGACCACAGTTCATTAATCAGCGATCGACCAAAGAGATTGATCCCTGACACACCCATCTGCAAGAAGTCACTAGTCATGTCACTTGGCACGCACAATGGAACTGACCCTTTTCATATCAAACTCAACAAACAATCAAAAACCTAATGATTGCTATAAAGAAAACCGAACGAGGTAAAACACAATTACCCTGCGAGAGTACAAGTCGGCGAGAATGGCTCCCCAACCTTGATCGGCGAAACTGAACTGAACAATGGACGATCCGAACAGCACAAACTGTGGTCTGTTTGGTCCAACCATTGCTCAATATTGAGTTGTTAGCTCAGACCACACATATCAGAATGATAAGCGTTTATTTATATTATTTCTTTTACATATAGTACAGGGAAACAAGAGGAATATGAATATATCACGAGATCTCGATGCGCGTGTCTGGGATTAGATTGTCCAACATGCTCGTCAGGTTGCGTGAGAGGAATTTTTGTTTTGGCACGCGCTCACCCGAATGTGTGCGTCGAGTGGATGATGTTTTTCTAATCTATGCTCACTGGTGAATTATATGGAATTAAATTTATAAAAATTAAATTTATATTTATTATTTAAAAAATTTATAAGACTTTGATTAAAATATAACAATGAAAATACGAAAATTATTATTTATACAACGATTCAATATAATTCTTAAATTAGAATCAAATTAATTAAACTTGATTTAAATTAATAATTTATTACATTTATCTTAAATTATTAATTATCTACAATAATTCACAAATTATCATGTTAATAATAGGTACGAGATGGCTGTGCTCGATTTTCAGTGCCAGTAGTATCTTGAAAATCGGGACTACTAGATTTGATCCCGTAAAAAATACTTATGAAATAACGGAGTCAGATTCTCTGTCTCCCTTTCCTTGGCCCTATTCTGGCCCCCTTCTATCTGAGTCATCCACTCAAATAGGTCTCACTTGAGTGGATGATTTGAGTGGATGACTCAGATAAGAGGGGACCATAATAGAACCAGAGAAAGGGGCTAAAGAATCCCTCACCTGAAATAACCATTCAAGTTTGAGGATAAGGTTTTGATAGTGCCAACAAAGAGTGGAAAGTGTCACTCAACTGTGGGTATCAAAAAATGACAAAAACTCTAGTGCATTATCATACAAGTATGTCTGTCCACTTAGGATAATGGACCATCAAAGTGTTGTATAGTTTTTCGCAAGGGCAATCAATGCCCGGATTTTTAGCTTATTTTGATTCGACAGGAGCACCTGTAGAGCACCTATCGCTTTCTCACCCTCTTGACCTTAGTCACCACCTGCGCGCTGATGTGCATGAGATTTTGTTTAGTCGTTAAACTGTAGTTTCCTCATCTGATGTAACCAAAAAAAAAAAGTGTTGTATCAAGTTATGATTGTATCGCCATGTTCATCTCATTTGTCCTCGAAATGCTTAAAAATTCATAAGTAGTGCTTAAAGAAAATCTTTGTAGATCAGCCTATCCCAGACGTGACTTGCTCTTATTGCTATCATAATCATTTGTTTAGGAAGGTATTCCCGATAATAAGAATAGCAATAGGTTAAATCCAACTTGAATTCAAGTTAAAAAGATTTTTAGAGCCCGAGTTTAAATTTATGTATGATTTTACTTAGAAATGTCAGTTTGATTTCGAATTAAAATATAATACTTTTATTTTTCAATAATGTAAAATTAAATTGATTCAACGTGCCAGGCAAAGATAGGAAGGACATTTGCCCATAGTCTAGATTCATAGACGCTCATTTATTAAAAGAGTTAAAAATTAATAAATCTATTTATTAAAAGAATTGAAAATTTAAAAGTTAATAAATCTATTTATTAAAAATGGTAGAAATTGAAAGGTAAATAAATATGTTTCATGATATTTATATATACCAAAAATTTTCTTAGTACTACTTAAAGAAAAAAAATTGTAGTTGAATTTCTTATTATGAATTTCAATAATAGAATTAAAGAAGAGTTTAATTCTAACCATCAATTGAGATATATGTTAGAATTTTTATTAACAACAATATATTTTATTAATATGATAATATTTGATCATAATATATAATTGAAAATTTAATATTTGACTTTTTGTTTAAACTCTAGCTTTTAATAACAAATTTCGATGGCCTCTTGTGCAAGGTTGATGATTTTTGGATAATATATATTTTTTTTAAATTTAAACTTTTAAATGAATAAAATAAGATCTCATCTCAGATGAACTAAATTGTAACGGGTGCTACAAGTAATTAGAATAAAATTGGTGGACATTTATCTAAAAGTATATACTAAAAATTTGAAAAAAATAATTATTGTGACATTCCAAAATATTTGATATTTTTTAAAAGAAAGTGTACTTTTTTGGCACACCATATTTTTATCCGCCATATATAACTACTCGCCTCTCTTTTAGCACTTCTAGTTATTGTAAATGTGGCGATTGCTTTATTGAATAATTAACGACATTTTAAAGTATAATTGAATTCTTATTTGGTTCAAAAAAGTTGAAGTCGTAAGATGATAATAAATTAAGATAATTTTGCACTAATTTTACAACTATTTTTTTTCATGATAATGAGATGAATATTGATTTAGATGAATTTTTTTAGTTAAAAACGTTACAACTTTGCCAAATAAGTTAATGTAATATGTTGAAATTCTTTAATTTATTAAAGTTGTAACGCCCCAAATTAGGAGTTAGGATATTAACGAAATTTAGTACGAATTATGCTTGTTATTTGCATATGGAATATTTGCTTAATTGTGCATAAAT
>JANITW010000004.1:63917082-63929047 GCA_027564335.1 Erythroxylum williamsii | reverse complement strand
TAGATATAACCACTTATTAATTGCCTAACCTTTTGAAAAATTTCAATTCAATACCTAAATTTTTAAATTTTTCATAAAACAAGGGGCTATAATATATTGTAGTGTAAAATGTTTATCATTTTACATTCCATCATAAACTTCCTCAATCGAAAGTTTTTTATTTTTACTGTTTAAGATGAAATATGATATAATATGAAATCCTCATTTTTCCTCTCATTCAATTATATTATATCATAGACTCTTCTCTCAAACGATAGAATAATATTATATTTGTATTTTATTATATTAATAAACCTCCAATCAAACATAACCTTAAGGTTTAAAACTGTTTATTAAGGTTTAAAAATGTTGGTTAGTCTATTGAATTGATTGCTAAAAACTTGTTACACCAAACTTTAGGAATATCAATGGGTCGGATCAGACCGGGCTAATGTCTGAACATAAATTTTCGGACTCATCGCCAAGCCTAGTAGGTCAACACTTTTTGACTAAAATTGGGCTCAAGATAAGGTGTATTAAACAAACATCTTGACTCCGCCGTGTGATCATCGTACACCTGATCACTTCCCGTGGAGCTGAGAACAGAGAATAAGAGAACGACTAGGCACTTGTGCCCGCAAAACTTACAAGATCGGCTCAGTTCTATTTCTGTATTTGCCTTATCTCTTCTCTTTCGGCCAACCTCCAAATTTTCAATTTCCCACCATGAGAGAAAACGACACATACGTCGTGTCATTTCGAACCGTAGCGGACCTCAGAACGTCGACGTGCAAGTTCGCTCAGAGCCCCTACCACGAGCCTCTTCTACACAGCGCGAGGCTCTGCTGCGGAGTTGGTGGCTACGGCGGTTTTGGAAAATTCGCGACGTTTTCGATGGCGGTCAAAGGAGAGAGAAACGAATTCGCCCCGAGCCCGACGCAACTCTTGAAGCATCCGTTGGCGGTTCTCGCTTACGTCCCGGGAGATGTAGCGATATTCGTCGCCGGCGCCATCGCTGGAGCCGCAGCGAAGACCGTCACAGCTCCTCTAGACCGCGTGAAACTCCTTATGCAGGTGGTTGTTGTTCCGTTATCTGTAAACATCATCATTCGTCACGTTTCTTGTGTTGTTTGTTTTGACATTTAGTTCGACCGACGACGTTTCGGACTTTATTCTGTGTCTATGGAGAAAAAGAACAGTTCTGTTTCTTTATGCACAATATTCTTGGAATTTGAGTTCTAATCTGTAAAGTGACTCGACTTGTGTTGCAGACACATGGAGTGCGTGTTGGGCAAGAAAGTGCTAAGAAAGGAATTGGTTTCATAGAGGTGTGTTATGGTTGAAACTGAGTGGAAGTTGGTTTGCAGGAAGGTTTCTTTCCACTCAAATTCATTTCTTGTTCCTTAGTTCCAAGTTGTGTATATTATATTACCAAGTTGTGTATATTATATTAATGGAGATGTGTTCCTTCTAAACAAACTGCAGGCCATTACAATGATTGGGAAAGAAGAAGGGATTAAAGGGTACTGGAAAGGGAACCTTCCTCAGGTCCTTTTCATTCTTCAGACTCTGCATTCATTGGAACGTGAATTTGAAAATTAATTGTGTTCAGATTTTAGTCTTCTGAGTTTGCATTTATGATAAACATTTCAGGTGATACGGATCATACCTTACAGTGCTGTCCAGCTCTTTGCTTATGAGACATACAAGGTAACGGTGATTAATCAATCCTTTGGAGGGTGTGGAAGAAGACTATACTTTACAGATTCTTGACTGATATCTCACTGCTGAATAAATAGAAACTGTTCAGAGGAAAGGATGGTGAGCTCTCTGTAATTGGAAGACTCGCAGCAGGTGCTTGTGCAGGCATGACATCCACTTTTGTGAGTGCCACAGTTAGCTTGAATTCGGAATATATCCTAATGTAGTTCTTAAGTTTCGGGTACTATCTTAAGGAATATTAATCTACAAATGTTTTCATGCTTTAGTAGATATCTTCCTTTGCTATTCATCTTTATATGTTTAACTCTGTGTATATCTCAAAATACTATTTGTTACATGGCCAGTTAACTTAATTCAGAATATACGCTAAAGTAATTGTTAAATTTCGGGTAATATATTGAGGAATGTTGATATGCAAATCTTTTCATGCTTTAGTATATTACTTCTTTTGCTATTCATCTTTATATGTTTTAACTATGTGTCTATCCGAGCATACTATTTGCTACATAATAGTGAACTCAATTTGGATCCCATATTAAATGTCTTATCTCTCTAGGTGACATATCCTTTGGATGTCCTACGATTACGTTTGGCAGTTGAACCAGGATACCGGACAATGTCTGAGGTATGATGTGCTACATAAGCTTTTATCATGGTTAGAGGATCAGGATTCTGTAAAATTCACTTCAATGATTTCTGCAGATCGCTTTAAATATGCTCCGAGAGGAAGGAATTGCATCTTTTTATTATGGTCTTGGGCCTTCTCTTCTTGGCATTGCTCCATATATTGCTGTAAACTTTTGCATTTTTGACTTGTAAGTTCTCTAGTTCCCTGAATGTTTTTCTTTTATGCTATACATATTTCCTAAGTACTTTTAATTCCGAAGATAAAGAGCATTGTGAGAAACACTTTCCCTCTTCGTATAACAGGGTGAAAACATCATTGCCAGAGAAATACAAGGACAAAGCTCAGTCATCTCTACTAACTGCTGTAGTATCTGCTGCTGTTGCAACACTTACTTGCTATCCTTTGGACACGGTGAGAAGACAGATGCAAATGAAGGGTTCACCATACAAGTCAGTTTTGGATGCCATTCCAGGTAACTAGATATAATTTGCATTTGTTGAAACTTCCTTTACAGGATGTCTCCATGGCTCTAGTTGTACTTTATGCTTATCAACTTTTTTGATTGGGAAAATGAATGAATCAGTCTTGGTCTTTTGTAACAAGTTGTTCGTGGGAAACAGAATTTGAGAGTTGGGACCTTAGATAGAGGCTAAAAACCAGTGGAGAGTGACAAAGAGAGAGACTGAGAGAAAGAACTAAGTTAATATTCATCCCAGCATCTATATTCAATTATTGTGTTTACATGACTTTATATCTTCGGTAATGTATTTGGCCACATAATTGGGTATCCAAGTTTGAAAGGCTCCTTTTCCTTTTCTCATTTTCTACTCTATTAGGTCCTTAGCTGCCTGATTCCTCGTCATCTAATTCTAAAATGGAAAGCTTTGAGGCATAACTAGTACTGATTCTGGGAGAGTTTCTCTATTTTTCTTGTAAAGGATGTGATGAAGTTTCAAGAAAAATTCCAAGTCAGGCTTCGGAAGTTAGATTGCGTTATACTGGTTCTTAATTATCCAATCTTTAGATGTTATAGGGTGGATCAAAGATGAATTTGCCTGAAATGCCTTGTTCGTGGATTTTAAATGATTCAGGAATCATCGAGCGTGATGGAGTAATAGGCTTGTATAGAGGTTTTCTTCCCAATGCATTGAAGAACCTACCAAATAGCAGGTTTGCTTTTAATCTTTTTTCATCATCTTCCTTCATGTACATCCATCTGTCCCAAAAAATGATTGATTGGTCAATCAATAAGATTCTCCTCCAAGAGTGTACTTCATCTTTTGCAGCTTTCAGAATTTCGTAGTTTTGTTTATTTAGATACTTGATGTCTGAAAATGATGATTATAGGAACTATGTGTATGAGCATGTTTGTTATGATTCTCATTCTTCTCTGGAATATAAGGGACCAAAAGGACACCATTTTAGTAAGTTATGTCAGAATAATGTTGTTTTTCCCAAACTGGGTTAGTCCTCCCAAACTCGGACCAGTCCGAGCTCAATCTGCATCCCTAGGTTCAACTGCAGAAATGCCTGTGTTCCAGCTACTTAATGCACAATTTCTTTACCTGATGGACATGTCAATTTCAGTTCTCCTTTGATAAATTCTTAATGCTCCATTTTCTACTGCAGCATACGGCTTACCACGTTTGACATGGTTAAACGTCTCATCGCAGCGAGCAAGAAGGAACTGCAAAGAATCGTAGATGAGAACTGCAGAAGACAAAGCAAGAAGACCGATGTTTGAATGATGATTCCCAGTCTGGGACGACGCATTGTATGATTTTTTGCCATTTTTTCACAGCCTATTTTTGTTAGGATGTGCCTATTGTTGTAACAGATTGAGGAATTATGTATCTTTTGTAGGAAATTGTGTTCTTGTGCTAGTGTTGTTCCGTTACGATATTGTTGTGTCAGTAATACTTGTGTTCTAAGAGCAAAATCTACATTCAATTATCAACTCTTCATGTGCTATTGGTCAAGCTTAGTCATCAAGTCATATAAACAAACGGTATATGTGGTCTCTTTGGGGTAAACCTAAAAAAATATCTAACACTAGTCATTAGCAAAAATTGGCTCGTATTCGGGTTTAAGAGATTCAACTGATATTCTCGTTTAATACTTTTAATGGACTTGGGTTCAAGTTTAAGAGGCTTAATGTAATTTAGGGGTGACAAAGTTGGCTCGGTTCAGTTTGATTTGAAGATAACGGGTTTAGTTTAGAATTTAATTTGTATTCAAAATTTTTGTATTTTTAAAATTTTAAAATTTATTTTAAAAAATAGATTTTTAAGCTTGACTCGGTCTTATTTCATTGTCAATTCTAATTGTCATACCTATTTAATACACAAATTAATATAATATATAAATCAAGCTTGTTCCAATATCACAAGAAGTAGAAACTAAGAAATTAAAAAATATAATGAAGGAATTGTAAATTTAAAAGGTTGAAATAATAAATTAAAAATATTTTATATTTAATATAATTAATAATTATTACGTTAAAATAAATAATTTATACCATTTTAATAAATTAAATTATTAAATCAAAATTTAAACTATTTTCAATCTTGATTATAAATAAACTTTAAATTCTAATTGTGTAAATTTTAAAAATTATTTTATAGCATTTAAAAAATCAAATCAATAGTGTCCCATTTAGGTTTGGGAATCGGATCCAACCAGATCAAGCCTGGTTCAGAGTCAACAGGCTAGGCCAACTTTGATTTTGGGCTGCTCAGGCCTTAGGCCCAATATTTATTAAAAAATGACATCATTTTTTATTTTTAATTTTAAAAAATAGGGTTCAGGCTGTCCGATTCACTCAGGCTCAAATTCGAACTAGGATGCATTGAGCTTGATCGGGCCCAGGCCCACACCTAGGCCCTTTTGACTTTCCTTTTGGGTCAGCTGATACCGTTTTCTGTTTACTCGTACACTCATGTGAGTGGTACAGGCCTGTCGAAGATAAAAGAGATACTCTACACACTACATTATACGGTTAAACATTTATACGTCCAGTACAGTTTGGTCTTCGCAGTTCAAACCTCTCCAACATTAGCAAGAAAGCCTCTGTTCAAATGTCCAGTGCTCTGCAGCTATCGTTCCCGGCGCGAGCTTTCGAGTCTTCGAGAAACTGCAGGACAAATCGAGCTCTCGGATTTCAGATTCTCCAGTCACCCGTACGGTCCATTCATCGTGATGGAGAAGAGCAGGAGGCGAACATTGAGAGGTTCATGTTTCTTACTTGTAATTTCGGTTTGTTTGTTGAGGAAAATATGGAAGAGCGGAAGTTTTCGGGTTCTTAAAAGCTGTTTGGATCTTTACAAGTTTTTTGTTTACAGTTTCTTTTAGCAACTGTAAAGACGCTGTTAACTACGGGCTTGATTTGTTCTGCTTCTTGCAGGAGGACTCGGTGTGAGCAGCAAGTCATTTTGGTGGAAAGATATGGAAACGGAACCGTGAAAAGGTCTTTTGCTTGTGTTTGTTGGATTCTTGTGTTTAACTTGCAATAGATAACTAGCTTTAGGCTTGAGTTTCTTGATTTAAGTAGAAGCTGTCTGCGATGAAATGTGCGTTTAGAGGTTACGTTGGTTGTTTGACAACAGGTACGTTGTAGATGATGAGTCAGGATTCAAGAGTTTATTGGAGGATTCGGTAAATAATCGGTTCGAGGAATTGAGTCATTCTGACTCAGAGCTGTCTTGGCTTCCAAATATTGTGAAGGATTTTATCTTACCTGCAGGTTTTCCAGGTGAAAATGTAGTTTTATCATGTTTTTGCTTCATCATAATATCATTATGTTGGAGATTTCTTTTCATCTTACACATTTTACTGATTTTCCATAGCTGCAAGTGATTTTATGTTGCACTGATTGAGATGGGGTCTATGATATCGATAATTTACATCGCTAAAGAAATTGCGAAGACATATACTTCGTCGTAACGCGATGTTGAAATTTCTTTTTTTGGCATTGTTGTGTAGTTGTTGTATAAGGTGTTCTAAAGACGCTTCGTGTTGAATGCACAACATTTAACTGTCTTATGATTCTTTGAATGTAGGATCAGTTTCGAGTGACTATTTGCAGTACATGTTGTTGCAGTTCCCCACAAATGTTACTGGATGGATCTGCCACACATTAGTCACGTCAACTCTCCTAAAGGCATGTCAATCTAACTCAGGCCGTTACTTTGGCTTGGGTATGTTTTCTAGGAATCAAGCTTTTATTGACAGTTTACACTTTTCTGGGCATTGGGAACTTACCAAATTTCCCACAGAATGTGGTCTTTGCATGAACTAGTTTCAATTACCATGCATAACCATTGCAGGCTGTTGGCGTTGGCTCTTTTACAGGAACTTCTACTGCCGCTTCTGCTGCTGCCATCAGGTAATATACCAGTACACAAGTCTTCTAGTACATAATGTATGTTACATATATATTTGATTGTATTGAATTATAACCATAATGATTTCTCCAGATGGGTGTCAAAGGATGGCATTGGAGCGTTAGGGAGGTTAATCATTGGTCTGAAACCCTGAAAAGACTCTCAACTGAAAAATATAATAAAACAATGTTTAGCATCAAGCGTACATGTAACTATTTCTCTTTTCTTTAGGTGGAAGATTCGGAAATCTTTTTGATGATGATCCAAAACAGTGGCGTATGTATGCAGACTTCATTGGCAGTGCAGGGAGGTCTGTCCACAAACTTTTTGTTTGATTCCTGGAATATTAAATTTGCTTACAAAGACGAAGCCAGGAGGAATCTCTTATTCTATTTTGCAGCATCTTTGATCTAACCACCCAAGTGTACCCTGCCTACTTCCTGCCATTGGCTTCTCTTGGAAATCTTACCAAGGTTAGATGGTATTCGCCTCATTGTTTGCTCATTTCCTTTACCATTTTGGTAGACGGGGATACACTAGTAAATAGTAGCTGATTAATTGGGTGTTAAGACTTCCGGTTGTTTACTTAAGGCTATCAATTAACAGGCTGTAGCAAGAGGCCTGAAAGACCCCTCATTCCGTGTAATTCAAAATCATTTTGCCATCTCAGGAAATCTTGGAGAGGTAGCTGCAAAGGTAGAATTCTACTTCTCATAATCATAAAATAGTTCATCAACCCAAATCACCTCTGTATGATGCTTTAGAAGAACCAGATGAACACAATGTACTTTCACATAAGAATTCATACAAGGTGGAAGCAGTAAAGTATTTTAGTTACTTTTGATTCTTATGATGCTTTAGTTGTGCATGCAATTGTATTAAATTAGGTCATATATTGGATTGTTTAGTTGTGGCCCCTTTCTTTAAAATCTGATATCATATTGGATTATTGGGAGAACCTTTCGTGTCTTTCAACTATTGTACTGGCGGATTGATAGAAGTTGAGTAAGGTTTAGCCATGAATTCAATTTCTCATAAGGTTTAAGCATGAACTCAATCTCATCCTTAGAAGGATGACAGATAGACTTGTACGCTGTAAACAATATTCTCGAATGAATTAGGAACTAATTCTTTCAGGAAGAAGTTTGGGAAGTAGCTGCTCAATTGCTTGGCCTTACTCTAGGCATACTGATCCTGGTACATTCTGTAGTTCACCAAAGTGAATATTTAAAAGTTATCGATAGTTTGCTTTTATTTTAGAAGTAGCACTTGCATTAAGTTGCACTCTCTTACTTGTAGGATACACCTGTGCTTGTACAATCCTTCCCAGTGTTAACATTTACATGGTTAAGCATGCGGCTTCTGCACCTTTGGTTACGTTATCTGTCTCTTTCAGTTCTACAGTTTGACACAGTAAGATTGTTATACAATAGAGTTCTATTTTCCCTTGTGCTGAACTAAGAGAATTTCTTGTTGACGAATAGACTATACTGCATGGGGAATTCATTCATGATTGAGCAGTGACCTTCCTTCGTAGATAAATAAATTAACAAATGGGTACTTTGTTCACTTCATGGGAATGGGAATTTAGGATGTTGAGAGAAGACAAGCTAATCTCTGGGATGCAATTACTAACGTTTCCATTCTGGTTTTATTTTGTATAGATTAATCTCAAGCGTGCTCGTTTACTGGTGAAATCGCACATCTTAAACTCTGTTGTTCTAGGTAACATTATACCTTTTCAATTTCCTTGTTAGTGTATAACATTTTGTCTTATGAGATTATCAAAATTAAGTTGGTATGATTGTTCAGGATGTGTAGATTGCAACAATGAAGAAAATATTTTATCATGGGAAAGGTTCACGAAGCCACGGATTATATTTGGTGTACCATTTGAGGAGATGCTTGGCCGTGAGATAAGAGCTGCAAAGGTGTGCTTCCATTTACCCTTTTAATGTTACTTATTGGAGAAGAAAAATCTGAAAGCTTTAACCAATAATCAACCCGGTAAAGATAATAGTTTTCCTTTTGGAATTTTGGCAAAGCATTCAAATTTTACCTTTGGAAGCACAAATGTTGATGTGGGCGTTGTTCCATGATAATATCTTTTGTTTTTCGGAGTAGGTAAAGACACTGCTTCAACTGTATGAAAAGGAGAAATATCTTCTTGTTGTTAATCAACAGAAAAAAGAATTTGAGGCCTTTGTTTCTTTCAAGGTATCGCGAGCACAAATACCTAGGGATTGCACAACTTGGTTTTGTTTGCAAATACTTATGTGATGATTTCACATTCTCTCTCAAAAAAAAATATAATTTTAAATGCAGGTGGGTGCTACAAGCATGTCTGTCTTGCAGAGTGTCTGGCAGGCTCATTGGTTACACGCGAATTGGGACAATTCTGCTGATGTCTTTGATCAGCTTACTCAAAGCCTACTAGCGATGGAAGCTAAGTTTGAAGATTTCATTCTGCAGTTGGACTTAGCTGGTTGGAACACAAAACAAATTAACCTTAAGGTTCCATGGGAAATTTCCATCAATGAACTCTACCCGGCTTGATTCATTTGATCTTTGGTTCGCAATCTCATGTCCAAACTACACTCTGCCTGAAACCATGACCCGTTAACCAACATAAGTATGCAACTGGTGTTGTTCTATTCACTGGAATGCTCCTTGAGCAGGTCCAGCTACATGTATGGCCCGAGTGAAAATTGAGCTTTGTCTTTGCACGCCAATTTTGCTGGCTGGAAGTTTTACAAGTTTCTTGATGGAAGAAGGCTGAAACGCCTTGTCCGAAACTAATGAACCTGTAGTTGACTTTCTGATGTCTGAATTCTTTTCAATTGTGTGCAAGTCTTGTAGAATTACGCTATCCGGCAAAAGCTGAAATTGTATACAACAGTCAAGATACGAAATAGACGATAAAAGGGTTAAGAGTCTGTGACTCACTCTTTTCGCAAACTCTATTTTCTGGTTTCTGTATGTGTGTACTCTACATTCTGTTTTGCGATAAAAACTTGTACATTAGATTGCTGGTTAATGAAGTGAAGCGGTGGCATGTCCCAGTCCCACAAGCAAAACCAGTGGCGTGTCCGGCCTCTGACAATAAACGCTCACAGACACCTCGGGATTGGATTGAAATCACTTGAAAGCTATACATGGAATTGGCCCGACCCAGATGGGCTTCATTCCCAAAAAGGTACGAGAGAAAGCCTAATTCCTGGTGAAAGTGTTTTCTTGTTAGAAAAACTAGACGTGTCTTATGTTCCTTATATGTTTGAATTGATGGAATAGACTTACTTAAAAAGAAAAGGGTCAGGAGAGCCTCCCTGAAGTTGTGCCTGAAACATGCTTATGTACGTAATTTGAGTCGGGTTTATAGATCCTTTACTAAAACACACAAGAAGCAAGTGTCCATCTCTGTTCTTGTTTTACATGAGCATGACCTTTTTTAACAATATCTGTCTGCTACAGTGCTACTACTGTTCCTTATATCTTTAAAAAAAGCTTTGCCGTTTTCGTTAATCCATGGTTTTTAAGTGTTGTGTCGGTACTGCAAGCAACTAGTTTGTTGCTTCTTGCTTTACAACTATTGGCTGGAGGTTGGCATGTCATAATCGCTTGCATCAATAATTTAAGGTCTAGTATTCTTTTGTCTTCAATCTTTCATTTTTAACTCGGCCGTACCCTTCAAGATTCCCCTGTGAAAATGATCATAAAATACAAAAACCAATTAAGAGAAGCTGTTGCCGTTAGGGGTTATTCAAGCAGTTTAGATTAAATTTTCAATAGCATTTTAGTTTAAAAGGTTGAACTTTCGAGTAAAGTTGAAGGGTTTGTTGAGAATAAAAAGACATCAAAACTCATAAGTATCTCAATTTAAACTTAATTATGGATTTGATCTACTTGTTCCATAAGTGGTTTATCTCAGATACATAGTTTACCAGTTATTAAATATTTAAAAGCGTATGCATTTGGTTGTTTTTAGAAGCAACAAAGAAGACAAGAAACACATGTTTAGCATACCCTTGAAATGGCAGAATGCGTAGCTATACAAAACAATATAGGAAAAAGACTCGCCCCATCAAGTTGCTGCTTCTATTTCTGATCTACTTACGCTGATAAAATCTTTTTATGTCGTTTCTGAACATATGGATCATTTTCTGCTGTGATTATCAAAATCTCTAAATGAAATTACCTTTTATCTTCTGCTATAGTTGCACTTAATCGGAAGAAGCCACGTTTTCCTCCCCATTCCTTTCAGTACAAGTCTTTTGGTCACTTTCATATACTTTTCTAGTGTCGTGCCCAATCACCAACTGGACAAGTATTCCTTCTCCATTGTTACTGAGAAAGAAATTAGCTATACATGCATATACCTAATATTTACATCCTTATCCTTTTTAGTTCAGAAATAATCTCTTTATTAATTGCAAGTAAGGTTGCGTACTACTGAATTTTTTTAGATTTCGCACATTTGCGAAATTTTTATTAGGTTATTGTTATTGTGTTTTTAATAGGTCGGATTAGACTAGGACTATGAAATTTTTTTCTTCATTCGAGTCCAGCTCAATGAGTATATTAACCAATTACGATGTAAATATTAAATAAGATAATATTATTTTATTTGAATTAATTTAAAAGAGTTCAAACTAATTTTCTTGACTTTATATTGTGCTGAGCCAAAATTACCATGCTAGGGCAACATATGTTTTTGAGGTGGTGAGAACCTGTCCTGTCTACTGAAGTTACCTATTTCAATTGTTGATTGTTTTTAGCATATTATCTTACAAAAGCAATCTTCTTTGCACCTATTTTTACTTAGTGGAATTGATAATTAATTGGGATATTGTTATGAACGATCAATCACAATAATTAAATAATAAATGCGAAAATCACAAACACATACAGATTTACGTGATTCACAAAGATTTGGTTACGTCCATGAGCAGCTAGAACTTAGCTAGAGCTTTTATTTCACTGTAAATTGTTTTCGACATTGATACATTATAACATATATATATATGTGGGCCTAGTGTAAAGTTTAAATTAAATTATCAAGCTTCATATCTCAATGGATTGGTGAAGCTATCAAGAGTAAAAGACAGAATTTTAGCCGATCTAGCTTAAAATAATTAGGAAATGATCAATTATTTATCATAAGGAGAAAGTACCTTATTCACCATAATACTTTAATTTTTTAAGCTTGACCATCGTTAAACAATAGCTAAGCATCTCAATTTAGACTAAACAATTT
>JANITW010000004.1:63807852-63817978 GCA_027564335.1 Erythroxylum williamsii | reverse complement strand
TCATTATATTGTGATTTTGGATTTATACAATATTGGATTACTTTTATAAAAATTGAGATTTTGTGAAAAAAGAGATTAAAACACTCCTAAATATTAAAATTTTCTTTATATTTTAGGCTTAATTAAAAAACTCAAGCTTTAATCAATTTTATAATTATAGCCTGAACTTTAAAAAGTGATAATTAAATGCTCAAATTTTTAAAAAATTTCAACTCTGACCCAATGTTAGTTTCTTCGTCATGTGTTCATAATTATTAATACACGTCGGCCAAATTAGCATAACAAATAAAAATTAATGAAATGTTGTTATTTAATTTCGTATATAAAACGACATTGTTCTAAAAAAATAAAATCTTTAAAATAATTTACTCTATTTAGTCCTTTAGCTCTTCGTTTTCAGTTTGTTGGTGTGTTTTGTCGTGAGAGTGATCTGGGACGTTAGGAGAACATTGTAAGCTGAAAATTGAAAACAAAGGGCTAAGGGTTTAAACAATGTAAGTTGATTTAAAGATTTTATTTTTAAACACATAACTAAATTGTGGTAAGGTTTCAATATGCTGGCGAGATGTGACTCATTCTAGAGTTTATTAAGTACTTATGTAAGAGTAAAGTTGTATATTATCAGACTTTTCTAAACTTTGTTTTATTGCAAAACTTCGAGGTATAAGAACGACGATGACATGTATAAGGTGGGGTTCAATTAACATCAAGCATTTAAGAGTTGAAAGAGGCTGAAATGCTTGCATTTGTTACAAGGAAAAGGATATGTACTCTTTTAGCTTAATTGCTTGCATTTGTTACAAGGAAAAGGATATCTACTTTCTTGCAGTTAGTTACCACACAATTTGACTGACTGATCGGTTCAAATTAGAAGGGATTTTTTTATTTTTAGGTTGCCCATGAGGTATCTTACGCGGGACTTAACTATGAGATGATATCTTTAAGTTATCCACACCTAAATTAATTCATGCTCAAGTTAGGTAGGTCCTTTGTGAGAAGCAAAGTTCTAACCTTAAGTTTTAAACGGCTGCATACATGAGAGGGGTTTGAATCAACGATTTCACTTAAGCCAAGAGAGTCTCTTAGCAACTCACTTACCCTGGAGTCAAGTCAGGTTGAATTTTAAAACAAAAGAAGAAGACTACCAAACAGAGCTCGACACGTGTCATTTAATGTCTTAACCTTGCCACTTTCCTGCAAGTTTGGGTTTCTACAATTCTACTTCTTAGAGCTATCAGCTATGTATTTGCCTATTTGGCTCGGGGTCTCTGCTTAGAACTATTTATTAAACCCATATCCGGTTATTATTGCATGGGATAAAGGGTATTTGTGTCATTTCGGTTAGTAGCGGTCTGCACTTGGACCATCCTCAACCGCTCAACCAGTGTTAGCTCATCGCTACATTTGAATGGACGAGGGACTCTCCGATTCTGCCCCTACGCCCACTCCAAGCGACCGCATCAAGCTCAATGTCGGCGGGAAGCTATTCGAGACCACCGTGTCCACGCTCCAGTCCGGCGGCCCCGACTCTCTCCTTGCCGCCCTCTCCAGTCGACCGTCTAACGAACCCGTCTTCATCGACCGCGATCCGGAGATCTTCTCCGTCCTCCTCTCTCTCCTCCGCTCCAACCGCCTCCCCTCCACCGCTCGACGGTTCTCTAAACAAGAGCTCTCCGACGAGGCTCTCTACTACGGCATCGAATCGCAGCTTCGATCGGCCATGTCGCCGCCTCCTCTCTCCGGCATCGACGCCTCCGTCGTCGCCACCATCCGTCCCGCGTCCGAAGGCCTGCCATCTGCCTTCACCACCGAGGCTGGAGACGGATCCATCTGGATCGCTCACGGTGGTCAGGTTTCTGCGTACGACTGGACGCTAAACCACTCGTGCACGATCCGAACTCACCTCGAGGATATCACCTCTCTCTGTCGCGTGTGGCCGGACGTCGCAGCAGTCGGCTCTGATTCCTCGGCCGGACTCCATTTCTACGACTTCTCCCGCGTTAGCCACATCGGGTCAATCCACTGGACCGATCCGTCGGATCCGAGAATCTACAAAGCGCGCGTGACCGCAATCGCCGACTCGCCGGATAAAGTTTTCGCATCATTTGATTGTCCACACAGAGAGAATTGCATCTTACTGGTTGATAAATCGACGCTCCAGCTTGTCTCAGAGATAGGGAGACAATCGGGTAGCGCGACGAAGACTATGGTCTCCGGAAAGCTGACATGGCTGCCGGAAACCGGCACGATCATCGGATCGGCGGTGTCGTGCGGGGCGTTTGGGTACTCGGGATACATCAGGATTTGGGACCCTAGGTCCGGTTCAGTGGTTTGGGAGACGAACGAACCGGGTTCGGGCCGGAGCAGCCGGTTCGGGGACTCCTTCGCTGACGTCGACGTGGACCCTGTGGAGTCGACCTTGTTTAAGATCTGCTCAAAGTCCGGTGACCTAGCAGTGGCTGATTTACGTAAATTGAGTGATGATCCATGGGTATACCTGGAAGATAAAAACCCAAGTCTGAGATATGCTGGAGGTGGGAGTAGCAGTGTCCTCCATTGTTACAGAGGGCAAGTTTTTGTAGGAAGAGATGGGTCATTAGAGGTGTGGTCAAGAGTTGAAGAAGAAGAAGGAGAGAAGAGAATTGAAGGGCGGATGTTCAGGAGGAACTTTGTGGATAAATTGGAGGATTCAGAGCGAGGGATTATACGGAAGATTGAAGTTGGTGGTGATAGGTTGTTTGTTAGCAGAGAAAATGTTGAAGGCATTGAAGTCTGGGAAAGCTCTCATCTTTCTGGTGCTGTATCACTTTTCTGAGTCGAAACACTGGAAAATTTTGGGGTTTGGACAAGGTTAAGATAACCATTTTTAAGGATTTTTTATTGGAGTTGGTTCTGAAAGCCCAACGTTGTCATTCAATCTGAGGAATGAGCTTGGAGGAGCCTAGACTCTAGAGTTAGATGTCCATAACTTGTTCACTACTTCTCCAAGCGTTTGGCTGCTTAAATTAAGTTCCTATCTCATTACTTCAAATTTTGCATGGCTTTTTCCTTCTTTTCTATGAGTAGTACGAGTGTTCTATTTAGTTGTAAATTCAAAACTAAAATAATATCAGTTTGAGTAAGAATTTCAAAAAATGACGTATTATTGTGACATTTAGACCAAACTCGAATAGGGGCCATAGTTGTTTTTAATCGGGCCGAGTCCGATTTATCCGGTTCTAGACTAACTCGAGATTTAACTTTTTAAAACAAAATAATATTATTTTACTTAAAAAAAAGGTTTAGCCTTAAATTAGTCTAAGTTTCAATTAGGTCTAATTATTTTTTTTATATTTTTAATTTTAAAAAAATTGATCGAACCGATTTATTGTCATTATCTTCAAACTCGAGTTAGTTAATTGAACTGATTTAGTATATAAATTTTGAAAAATCAAAATTAAAATAATATCATTTTAGGAAAAAAAATAAAATTGATGTCGTTTATGACGTTTAGATTAGGCTGCAATTGAGCTACCTATTTGAGAGATTGGGATAAGTCGAATCAAGTCGAACTAATCTTTAAATTCATGTTTAACTTAAATTTTGATTAATTTAAGTTATAAGTTAGAATCCGACTAAATCAATTTGTCAAATTGAAAATATAATAATTCATATATTTAACACAATTTAAATTACGAACATATCATATCATTATCATAGCCATCATCATATCTCAAAGTTTCGCATTGAAGCAGAATTTGGGGGTCAGATAATATTCAGTTTTACCTCTACATAATAAAGAGGCTGTTTTCAGTAATTCTACATGCAAGCTTGACAATCAGATATTATTTCATAATATTATTTAAAATATTTTTAAAGGGCCTAAGTTCGAATGCAGCAATTCTCAGCCCATCGGGTAGGAACTTCCTAAACACCTTCTTAATGGCTATTGTCTCAAATCTAAACAAAAGCTGTAGGTTGATACTTAAATGTCGACTGAATTTACCATTAAAGCCAAGAATTAGTGAATTGCGGAACTTCCCACAAGTGCGGGTGAAGCGGAGGGTTGGTGACGGTTTAGAAGCTGTTCACTAGCTCCTAACAGCAGTAAAGATTCCTCTTTTATCTGTCTTTCTGTCTTTTTCTTGAGTTTTGTTTCTGTTTTCATGTATTCTGCTACCTGGTTGGGTTAAAAAATAAGTTTTTGTTGCTGTTGCTTTGGTCTTAAAACCAAAAGGGTTTCTTTTGTTTTTGATTTTGGTTGTCTTTTGGGTGTTTGGAACTAAGGAAAATATTGGTATCTTCACAGAAAGTTTAGTTCTTTGAAGCATGGGAAAGGCTTCGAGGGACAAAAGGGTATGTGGCTCTTCTCGTCTAATTCGAGTTAGAAAATCTTTCCTTGGTAATCACATGAATTAATTAATTGGGATGCAGGATATTTATTACCGCAAAGCTAAAGAAGAAGGTTGGCGTGCTCGTAGTGCTTTTAAACTTCTTCAGATAGATGAAGAGTTCAACATATTTGAAGGTCAGTACTATCCTAATCTCTATCTTAAGCTGATTCATTTCCTTTATCTTGTAAAGAAGGAGTCGCATCATAACGGGGAAAATGTATCCGTATCGTGTGTTTCATTTTGTAGGAGTAAAGCGTGTGGTAGACTTATGTGCTGCACCTGGTAGCTGGAGTCAGGTATATTTGGTTTGATTGACCATACTATTTTGTTCCAAGAGCAGATGAAATTGCGCCGACCTTTCTGCAATTCTTGGTTTCATTCTAATTGATAAACTAGTCACAAACTCCCTGCAGTTTGTGAAACTGATAGTTTCTGCTTAGCAGAGTTACCTTCAGGGAACTTGTTTGCTAAGTTTGATATGATAGTTTGAGATATTCTCATTGCAGGTTT
Organism: Erythroxylum williamsii; assembly: GCA_027564335.1. Lineage (NCBI taxonomy): Eukaryota > Viridiplantae > Streptophyta > Magnoliopsida > Malpighiales > Erythroxylaceae > Erythroxylum > Erythroxylum williamsii. The sequence goes on along the minus strand of JANITW010000004.1, from coordinate 63,813,095 downwards.
TGAGCCGAAAATTATACATACCTGCAAAGCTCTCACCTGATTCTAGGTAACCTTAAAATAAACCTTTCCCTCCAAGATTTCATAGACCTATGGAAACTTATAATTCTTATTGAGACCTTAGCTTGATGTTACTATCTACCGAACTACTTATGTGAAGCCAATTGCTTAGTGGGTCTATTTCATTTGTACCAGGACTTTCAGGCAGTCAGTCTACCTTTAGAATGAAGGGGAATTTTTCCTCATTTTAGCCTCATCAGGACTAGAATGTAGTTGTCAGATGTAATAATATTACCTTCTTACATGACATGCATGCTTTGTGATAAAATGATTACTTTGTACACTTTGATTGACAGGAATGATCCTCCCCTTATCGTGGCCATTGACTTGCAACCAATGGCCCCAATTGAAGGTGTTATCCAAGTCCAAGGTGATATCACCAATGCCCGAACTGCTGAAGTGGTAAGATGCTTGTTTAGTTCAAGTTTTCAGAACTTCACAATTGAATGATCAAAGTTCATGCTCACTAATGATTCATTAAGCATGCAAATATGGGGAAACTAGAGCTAAGCATTGATCAATTTTTGGCACTTTTATGCCCAAATATTTAAGATAGGTGTTGGGCAAGATCACTACTTGTGGTTTAATTTGTGTTCCTTTAAGCGCTTTCCTCCAGGTAATAGTAATGTATGTAATTGAATGTTCAGTACAAAGGTAATGCTAAAAATAAAGTTAATTGACATTTGAACTTCAAGGAGTAAGTGGCCATGTGATCCTTTAAAATCTGATCTCCTGGGGTTTGTTCGTTCCAATTTATTGAGTGCTCTTCTTCATTCCATATGTTCATTTCTCCGGGTGTTCTATATCGTGAATAATGACACTTATGTATATGCAACTATAACTTATTCGTACTACATCATGTTGGTTCACTATCTTGGTATCCAGGTCATTAGACATTTTGATGGCTGCAAGGCTGACCTAGTTGTTTGTGATGGTGCCCCTGATGGTAAAACTACATAAATGGTTGTTTCATTATTTAACAAATTGTGGATGAGTTAATGTTCAATGGCATAATAGTTAATGCTTTCTATGACATCCTTGTGCTGTGTTTATTTGCAGTCACTGGTCTTCATGACATGGATGAATTTGTTCAGTCTCAGCTCATACTTGCGGTGAGCCCCAGACTTCTGCAGCAACTAATGTGTGGTTAAGTGGGGGCACATGGAATCATATCATTGAGCATGTGTACTTCTTCTTTGTTACTTTCTAGTCCTTGGTTCTAGAGATGGTGCGAAATTTATTGAAGTTTATGCTACACTATAGTGGCTGACTTACTGATTATGCAGGGTTTAACCATTGTCACACACATACTTCGAGAAGGTGGGAAGTTTATAGCAAAAATATTCCGTGGAAAAGATACAAGTCTTCTATACTGCCAGGTAAATAGGATATTTGTTTGACATCCTAGTTTTGAGTTCTTATATGATTTGGTGAATTGCATATTACTTAAATCATCAACCAGCATTCAAGGATAAATGATACCCGAATGTTCCACGTATTAAGATGTTTTGAGTCAGGAGGGGAAGTAAACATATTCATCCATTATGTTGATCACGGAAGAAAATAAAAAGCAAGATATTAGGCTTGTAATGAAAGCAGCCAGTCATCCATAGAACTGTTAGCAATTGAACAGTCAACTTCTCCATCACTATATGATGAGAAGTATTAACCATTCTTTTTCTGCAATCTTCTTTTATTTTTTAAATTTCCATTTTACCCTTTGTGAATTTTTATTATTAGTTGAATCAAATACTACTATAGTTGTAGCAAGTATTTGGACGGGTGCTAATACCCAAACTGCTACATTAGACTTGATCTGTTTATGTCTTACCAGTATGTGAGAAGGCTGTGCTGAAAAATAAAGCTTTTCTTATTTCTTCTGTTTGAGCAGCTGAAGTTATTCTTTCCGGTGGTAACATTTGCAAAACCAAAAAGCAGCCGTAATTCAAGCATAGGTAAGGGGATACTTTGTTGTAATATATGCTTTATACTCTCTTCTTGGTGTCTGCACAATACATTGTGCAGAAGCTGAACATCGATATAGATTTTTAGGTGAACAAGGATTTTTTACATCTAGAACTATACGTCACACTATATTGCTAAGAATGGAAACAACGTTTCTAGAAATTAGTGATTACTAAGCTTATTGTGAATGGTATGATTTATTGCTCGAATAACCTGCAAAAATTCTGACAGAAACTTTGATTTCAACACATTAAATGTGTCTATCGCTATAATTTGTTGCCATTTCAAGTGGAGATAACATGAATATGATAAAAAACAAAAATGGTCTGACGTTTTGGATCGGATTGCCGAAGATATGCAGCAGTTTGCCGTTGTCAAGAAGGGTTTGAGTGGAATCCACATATCTATTAGGCATGCAAACCTAATGTTGATAAAATCGACTTGCAAAGGCAGGAATTATGCATTGCACTGAATGCCGGAATCTGATATTGTATTGTTAAACTTGCAGAGGCATTTGCTGTTTGTGAGAATTATACACCCCCTGAGGGATTTAACCCAAAAGACTTGCATCGCCTCCTGGAAAGGGTGGGAAGCCCCTCTGGAGCTGATGACCTAGGTATGTCAGCATCACCTTCCTTTTTTCATTTTTGTAGTGTGAGCACATGTGCATGCTTGCATGTAAAAATCTGTTCTTGTAATCAAGAACAAATCTTAGTTTTCCATTCTATGTTTCAATAAGAACATCTTTTGAACTTTGATTGCAGATGTCATCATTTCCCTTTTCTCAAGGGATATTATCTTGAATCTTTCAATCTTTTGCAGTCAATGACAAATAAAATTGCTATGCTATCTCAGATTTCATTTAGTCCCTGCTCTAGGAGAATCTATGACCATAAATGGCAAGATTTACAACTCATCTATCATCTCCTTGTGCTAATAAACATAATCATTGTGCATCGTTAAATATTATTAACGGTGGACTATAATCATTGTGTATCGTTAAATACTGAGATCATCTACGCAAAAGTTAAAAGTAAAAGGATTTTCTTTTCATGAAATGTATAAACAGTTGTGCCCTGCTTGGATTTGTTTTACTAGGGCCAGTTGTTTCCAGTCTTAGCCTATTGTAAGTAAAACTTGAAAAAAGATCCTGCCTTTTGTCATATTGAATGGAACTTGCTTTTGGTCTTGGGGAAGACTATGAACAATTGAAGCAAGGGGTTTCACTATTGTGCTTGAATTCTCAGAGCCGGTTCTGCACTGGCCCTGTTATAGACTGGTCAATTGTTAGTGTTTCAATGTTCTTCACACTTGTCTATGTCATGACAGATTGCAGTAGTGGGTGGTTGGAAGGAGCAAATAAGGTTTACATCCCATTTCTGGCCTGCGGGGACCTCTGTGGCTACGACTCAGACCGATCATATCCGCTGCCGAAAGCTGCAGATGGCACATACCAGAGCTTGGATCCTGTACAACCCCCTATTGCCCCTCCTTACAAAACAGCTCTTGAACTGAAAAAGGCTTCTTCTGGTCAAAGCGTACGAGAGCTTGAAAAGCTTTCCTTGGACACATAACAAGTTTTGAGTTTTCTATTCATGTCCCCGTCACTATTGTTAATGCTCGAGACAAATTATGTTAAAGGAAGGTATGAACAATCCCATCATCTTATTTATCACTAGAAATAGACCACAAATCATTGTACCAGGGAATTGTCTCACCTATCATTTGAGGATTGTTAAACAATCCCATAGACCAGAAATCATTGTACCAGGGAATTGTCTCCCCTATCATTTGAGGATTGTTACAGAAAAGTTTGTTATAATTGTGTTTCGTGATCAATCAGAGAAACAAAATTGTAATGAAACACTGAAATGAAGTGAAGGAACAAGTGGGAAAAAACTGACTGACTCACTCACTTGGCATGAATCAAATGACTGGACCTCCTATAATGTTGAACAGACAAGACAGTAACAGAAGGATGGCCTATGTCTGAACATGTCCGTCTCCCTTAGCTGTAACGATGTTGAAATCGTGCGTTTGATGCGTATCCTCTTATTAAAAAGACACAAGTTACATCATTTCATTCAATTTAGACACGTAAATGGTCTTTAATTTTTGAACTAATCACCACAGAGTTCTTAAATCTCAACATTTAGTTCACAAAACTTGAAACCTATACGATATCTCATGAACATTTATCTGCAGAAACTGAGTTTGGCCTTGACATAGAGGACGAAGAATTCAAGAACTCGATGCAATCTTCTATAGCTTCAGCTCTTTGTGAATCCTCTGTGTCAGCTAGCGATCTCGATCTTGATCTCGCCAAACTCTCCGACGACACTTTGCCTGAAGATGATGATGTTGTCTTCCTTGTGGCGGACACAAAACATAGAACTGTCGCCACTTTAGCTCCAAGCCGTCTTAAAACCCTCCCCGGAGACAGTTTTGAGCTTTTGGTCAGTCCAAAGCTGAAAATTCCAAGGGTCCCTACTCCATGCTTGAGAAACATCGATTGCTTCTTTACGCTGAGATCGTCAGCACTGAAACTCACTCGCTTGCTTGCTCTTTCAGACATTATTCTGAACCAGAAGACAGTCAGACAGACAACTATGTGTGAGTGTTATGTATAATATACATATGAAGTTCCAATAACACAGGAAAAAAGGGTTCTGTTGGTGTTTATAGGAAGAACTACGAAGTTGAGGGAAGTGAGAAGTGGAGAGTGAAGAGTGAAGAGACAACAAGAACGTTTGTCAAGGTTGTAGGGTGTATTTATTGAATAAGAAGGATTCAGATACTGTTACTCTCCAATCCTATTCTTGCACTAAAGCGTTTTATGTCTAAAACAGAGTTAAATCAGGCTAATAAAAATTCTTGGTTCTAGTTACTCTCTTAGATGAAATCTTATTTATATATTTATGCGTTGTCTATGTAAATGTGTGGATAAGATTTCATGAAATATGATAAGAATATTATAACCGAAATAGAAAATCTAATCCTTAAAAATAAACGATCTCAACCCAATCAAAAGATGGAAGAAATACAAGACAATAAAGATTCCTTCTTGGAATTAATATTATTTCATTTTTAATTACTTAATCTTTTAAAAATATCTTAAACAAATATACGTAATATAAAAATATAAATTAAATTACTATTCTTTAACTAATTAAATCTGACTCAAGGTATTATAATTTTTTAAGTTATTACTTTAAATTAAA
>JANITW010000004.1:63722606-63736844 GCA_027564335.1 Erythroxylum williamsii | reverse complement strand
CGAAACTTAATTAATAAGATTATGTATATACTTTGTACAATTCAAGGCAATTTTTAACTACTCATATTTTATCCCAAAAAGAGTTCATAAACATTGTAATTTGTTGTTAATAAAGTGTTACAAAATAGTTATTTGGTAGACATTCACACAAACATAATTAATGAGGTCAGACTTTTTTTTCTGCAGTTTCTTTGTTAAGGTTAGAACATATTTGGACTTATTAGATCTAAAGATTAAATTTGAAGATCTATTTAATTTTAAAAAATAAAGTTTCAAAAACTTAAAATCAATATTTTCAAAACTTGATTGAAAGTTAAATCGGTAATATAAGAAATTTAAGGTTTTAAAGGTTCAACTGGTATTAAATCGTTATAAAATTAATTAAAGATTGATTAAAATTAAAAATCTTGAAATATAATTGAAAAAGGTTGTTTTTATCTATTAAATAATTTAAAGTTTAATTAACAAAGAAACATTTAATAAAATTAAGTAATTAATTTTGATTTATAAAAATTAATTAATTTACAAAATTGAACGATTAATAAATTAATCGATTTTTAGCAAAAAAGGTCATTAAAATAAAATAAATTAAAAATTTTAAAAATAAATCGAAAAATATTCTATTTAAAATTTTAACAATTGAACTGATTGAACTACTTGAGTTTTTCGATCATTAGTTTAAACAATTAAAGACGTTCTTCAAAATTAGATATCACTAAACAAAGCCACGTAACTCACATAACCAACAAGTAATCATATACTTTAAATTTAGTCCTTTTGAAGGACATAATCCTGATGTCATGTCATTTGTTTAATACAATATTTATATGACAATCTTGGTTTGTTCCAATTCATAGTTAATGGATCAAAATTCAGAATATTTAGGTCAAAGAAAATCAAGCACACTTAGTCATAAGTAACTTAAACTCGATCTGGCGTAAGGGTTTATGTCGAGCTTAAGTCGAATCAAGTTTAAATAGTCTGAGCTTTGATCAGGTTCGAATTAAGTTTGATTAAATATATGTTTTTAAATTTTAATTTAATTGAAAATTTTAAGTTTCAAGTCATATCATACTAGCTAAAATTCGAACTTAGGTCAAAAGTTGAAATATTAAAAATAACAATTTAAAGCATAATCCAAAATTTGGTCAAATGGATCGGGCTAAGTGTCGGGCCGAGTTGGTAATTTTCATCAAGCCCGATCTTATCGGTCACCCTCCAAAGTCATTAATGTGAGAAACAGCCCCCAACCACGACTGGAATGTGGAACTTATGAATTAATAAATGCACGAAAAGCAGGTTGTGGTGAGACTCCACATGTTGGTGAGGGTTTTAAACATTGTGAAACTGTTCTTAGTCTGGTTAGGTGAGAGTATAAGATCCATGAAGTGGGTAGGTAAGACCTAAAGGGAAGCTCATGTAAGCAAGAGGAGGAGGAGCTACCTGCCAATTCATGTGGTTCTTGACAAGTCTTCTATCGCACCTACCACCGAAACATCTTGTTAAAGCCTCTTATTGTGTCATCACACCCATTTTTTAGGCACGAGATGGCGAAATGACACTCATCTTTTGGTGTGGTACGCGGTTGAGTCGGGTTGAAATCAACCCGAACCTACGACATAAGCTTGACTTGGAAGTTGGAATTCGATCAAAGAGTTGCATGACTCAATTTTGAGTTTTAATTTGAATCCTCTAAAACTCTTCAAAACAAAGTTGTTTTTGATGTGATGATCAATTCGTTTAAATCGGACCTTATATTAATTTATCAAATTTGAATTTGATTAATTTAAATTTAATACATTAATTTTAAGTTGAATCGGGATGGATTATCATCTTTACTAATTCGAAAAATATTTTTTAATATACATTTAATTTACTTGATTAAATTAGTTTATGACAATTAATGCGCATTTAAAAAAAATTTATATGACCTTAATATTATTGATTCGTAAAGATTTTCATATACTTTTTGAAAATGAAGGACCCGTAGCTGCTATCTTTTGAATGCGCATTAGATAAATTTTCAAATTGATGCAATACTCTATAAATCATGCCAATCGGGTACTCCACACTAGGTCATCTCTATACGACAGACTCAATCGAGAAAGTGTAGGTAGGGAGATTCGAACATAGGATAAACTAAAATCTCGTCTAAACAAAAAAATTAAAAAAATTAAAATTTTAACTTTTTAAGGTTAACCCAAATATGTATGTTAATTTTTAATCTAATTTGAATTAAAAATTAAAAATATAAAATTTAACGAGCTTTGATCCTACTTAATTTAAACTTATTTTAAGTCTCATACAAACTTAAAATTTTAATAAAAGCATAAAATCTATTAAATTTGAACTTTTTTAAGTTTGACCCAAAATTTAATTTAATCCGATGGCTAAAATATTTATCAATTTGGTCAGTTTAATAGTAAAAGTTTTGAATCTTCTAATTTTTTGATTCAATTTTTAAATTATAAGCTTAATTTACTTTAATAGCCCTTGTTGTTAAAAACCGTGAAGTTTATCAATTCATCTATCATTTTTTTAAATTAATAAGTTCTTATAAATTAAAATTAATTAATTAATTTTTATTTAACAATTTTTTAATTAACATAACAACAATATCTTTTTATTATATTTCAAAATGATTAATTTTATTCAATCTTTAGTCAATTTTATAACAGTCTAATAGTGATTGAATCTTTTAAACCTTAAATCTTTTGTCAATTTACTTTCGATCTGATTTTTAAAATATTGATTTGAACTTAATTTAAATATCATTCAAACTAAAAAAATTCAAAAATAAGCTTAAAATCTAATGAATTTTGACTTTTTTAGTTCGACCCAAAATCCAACTTGTTTAAACAATTTCGGCTGGACCCATTGGCTATGCTTCAAGCTTGGTAAGAAACTGACTATGGAAGACAAGTTAGGTGACGACAGAGAGTGGTCAGAGACGATCCCACGTAAGACTCTTAGGCCATTTACAAGTAAGCATGTGAACAACAACAATTTCCAAACCTACGACCAAGTCTAGCTTTATTGCCGTCTCTCTCGCAACTATCACCAACACCAACACCAAAACCGTATATATATATATTGAATCTCTGGTTTTTTATATATTGAAACTCTGGTTTGTTAGTATTTTAACGTATCATTTGGAGAGGAGTTGCAGTGGCGTTTTCTCCATTAACGCACGTTGAATCATCATCATATCGTATCATTAATACTTACCTTCTCTGTCTCTTGCTTGTGTCACGTTTTCTTCACAAAAATGGCTTCGAAAGCTCTGCTTCATTCCTCCACGCCAAACCCTTCTCGTGTATGCAACACAAGGTCATGTTTTATACATTTGAGAGGAGCCCAATTGAGGTTTCACCCTAAGAGATCAATCCTGATACTACCCATCAAATGGCGGCAGCGAGAGAGTTCAAGTTCAAGACCAACAACGGATCATAAACAGAGGGGTTGCGCAGTGAAGTGTACGGCGGAGGGTATAGAAAGAGGGATGTTGATGGGAGGAGGGAGGGAGAAGGATATCGTCAGCATACCGGAGAGGTTCAAGGTGGTGGCTTTAACGGCGTGCGCTATGTGCCTGTGTAATGCCGATCGTGTGGTTATGTCGGTCGCTATCGTCCCACTGGCCGCCAAGTTTGGTTGGTCTAGTTCTTTCTTGGGCATTGTTCAGGTACTTACTTTGGTATTCTTAATCTTGAGTTGATTGTATTATGTGTTGATCTTTTCACGTTTTCAGGAGGGTAATTGCCATTAATGTGTTGAACGGTGTTTGTGTGCGTGTGTGTCGGCGGTGGCTCGCCACCTCCTACTTGATATTCTATGATTAAAACCCTTAAAATGTTGCACATATGTGGTGGTGGAAATGGAATTTAGAATTAGTCTCATTATCAGGTGGTGGTCAAATAACAACTAAGATGGGCTCCAAATTTAATCCTACCTACCCCATTATATTAATTGTGATAGGATTTTGGTGGTTGGACAACTCAATTTCAACCATTAGAACTTTATGAGAGTTGCTTAGACACTTGACAAACCCCAACAAGAATCTATTTTTGGTGTCTTTTCCTTTTGATAAAGCTCAAAAAGGTTAAAGATTTGTACTTTTAATGGTTCTTAGAATGTTTGATAAGTGTCTTTCTTCCAAGGATTTGTGCTTAATGGTGTTATAAGTGTAGATAAGAATGTATTCTTCTGGTAATAAGTTGAATTTTACTTGTCTTCATGTTTTCAATTTCATTTTGAATCAATTTTGACCTGACACTCATGATTTATGGTTAAAATGTTGTGATATGTGTCCATAAAAAGTCATCCTTTTTGTGGGGATACATATTCTCCTCAGTTATAGGAGGAGCTTTGGTAGACAAATATGGAGGCAAAAGAGTGATGGCCTGGGGTGTGGCCTTGTGGTCTGTAGCCACTCTCCTCACCCCATTGGCTGCAAACCACTCCACCGTCAGCCTACTCGCCGTCCGCACCTTCTTTGGACTAGCCGAGGGTGTTGCTTTGCCTTCCATGAACATCCTTTTGTCAAGGTAATGCCACCATTTTTGCTTCCCATGAATTGCTAATGGTTATGACACTATCAACTTCTATATACTACATAGCCTGATCAAGTTGAGCTTAGTGTCACTCCAGATTAGGTTGCTTGCGTGGTTGGCGTACATTATTAGTTACAGATTGCTCAAATTGTTAACTCTGCAAGTATTTATATTGGAGTAGGTGGTTTCCAGGCCATGAGCGTGCAACTGCAGTTGGAATCTCAATGGCTGGATTTCATCTTGGGAATGTCATAGGCTTCCTGTTAACTCCAGTTATGTTGTCTTCAGTCGGGATGTTTGGTCCATTTATCCTCTTCTCTTCATTTGGCATACTATGGCTTACAAAATGGGCAAGCTTAGTTACGAGTGATCCTGGAGATAGCCCTTTTGTTAGTAAATCAGAGCTGAGATTAATCCAAGCTGGTAAAACAGATTCTTCAGTAGCCAAAGGGCAGCTTCCTCCATTGCTCCATCTGCTGTCGAAACTACCATCATGGGCGATCATTTTTGCTAATATAGCAAACAATTGGGTGAGTTATATTTGCTGGAGGCTTATGAATGAACTTCTTTGCTTTTGAGATTGTATTGAAACATTTCATATGCTTTGAACTACAGGGTTACTTTGTACTTCTCTCGTGGATGCCTGTATACTTCAAGACGGTAAGCCTTTAGTATACTTATTTGTTGCCAAATCATTCATGGAAGCTGAGTGCCTGAAAGATTGATCAACAGTGGAAGTTGGAATTCTTTCTAAGCCAGTTCTTATAGTACAGAATGATGATTTCTCCTCTAGTTGATTGTGTAAGGGCTTGGTAAATGCAGGTGTTTAATGTGAATCTGAAGGAAGCTGCTTGGTTTAGTGCTGTCCCATGGGGTACAATGGCAATCTCTGGTTATGTTGCAGGAGCTGTATCTGACTCCTTAATCAAGAAAGGTTACTCTTTGACATTAGTCCGAAAGATAATGCAGGTAAGTACGTTTGGAATAAGAACATCAACCATAAGTACTGTCTTTCATACCTGAAGTTACTTTTCTAGTTTACTGAGGATTGTACTGCTCTAATTGTATATTCAAATCTGTTGAATATTGGTGTCTGCAGTCTATTGGATTCATAGGACCTGGAGTGGCATTGCTCTGCTTAAATTATGCCAAGACACCAGCTACTGCAGCTATCTACATCACTGTGGCCCTGAGCTTGAGCTCTTTCAGCCAAGCTGGTTTTCTTCTGAATATGCAAGTAAGCTTCAAAACACTGTGATCTGCTCTTTTAGGGGTCGAATTTGTTCTAAATTGACTCGAATTCTTTTTGTATATCAGGATATAGCACCTCAGTATGCAGGATTTCTCCATGGTAAGTCCTGGCTTCTTGTATTTGTTTAGAGCTGGATCATAAGAGGTCACTGTTAATTCTTATTACTATCAAACAAATGTTGATGTAGGAATCTCAAATTCAGCTGGAACATTAGCAGCAATAGTCAGCACTATTGGAACTGGTTTTTTTGTTCAAAGGTTGGGTTCTTTCCAAGCATTCCTCACTCTCACAGCAACCCTTTATTTCATTACCACCATCTTCTGGAATCTGTTTGCTACTGGAGAAAGGGTTTTCTAGACTCGTGTTCCTGACTCGTAGCAAACCAGTTAGAAGCCTAAAACCAGGCCTCTTTCTGCAACAGAAATAAGAAAAAAAAAAAGATTGCACATTTTTTGGTATAAGGAGAAAGAATTCTGAGTTAAAAGTTCATCAATGGATAGAGTTGAGTGTGTACAGGTTAGATTATTCTTTATTCTGTTCATTAGCAGTAAATGATAAAATTATATGTTTCTTCTTTCCTTTACTTTCTCTGTTTCTTTCTTCCACCTATTGTAGTCACAAGCAAAGAACTGTGAAACAAAATTAGTTTTATGTTCACCTTCATCAAATTCACCATGTTTTAAATGCCAGGGAAGAGTTTATCAGTTCAGGTTCCATTGTTCCAAACAGATATGAACACGAAGATCCAATTCTAAGCAACAAGAAATTGACAACTGAAATTCTTTAATTATGTATACAGAGGGTTGAACTTTCAAATCCCGTTTAAGAGCTGGAAATTCTGAGATGAGAATACTGACCGCGACTTTTATCAGTACTGGTATAGGCTTTAAATTGCCTGTGTTATTAAGGAATAATGATACAATAACTTGGAAGATTAAAGGATCACAAAAGATCAAAACGGCTGAGGCTGAAATGAAAAAGTTAAGAAACATATGATTACTCGAAGAGCTTATGTCTGTTACAGTACTGCCAAAGGCTATACGGATTCGGCAAAAGTGCTTGCCTTGTAATGGATGTTACTTGCTTGGATGTCTCAATCTGCAGTGATCAGATTAATGTCTTTTCAGAGGGTTTTCTGTTATAAAGTATATATAACTCTGTCTTTGACATTAAGCTACTCCCTCTTATGACCAAATTTATATGAATAATAAGAACTAAAAAGGTTAAAAATTTTCATTTATTACATTATTTATACTTTCAATATATTTAATTACAACACTTTTTATTATCAATCATTTTGTATTATTAATTCACTAAGAAATTTATGTATAAATTAGTGTATTTAGCAAATATTTACATATAATACATTAAAAATAGAAAATTTGGATTAGAAAATAAGAATGATAGGCGAATATTGACAAAGCAACTATTCACTATTCAAAACCATCCTTATATATATTGGATCACTTGTTACTCATTCCTGACTTTTAAAGAACTCAAACAGACATAAAATCCAAATTACGGTCTTACCCGATCCACAGAGTCTCTGGCTTTGCTCTTTCCTATTATTGTTTCAAGGCTGAGCCACACCCATAAACCTTCAATTCCTCTGCTTTCTGCCGAACGAATCGGAACCCAGATAGGATTTGCTTTGTTCTGAACTGGGTTTTCAAGAATTTAGTGAAAAGGCGCAGCAACCAGGGAATTCTCAACTGGGTATTTTTCTGATAGTTGGAAAGGTATGAACTTTAGGAGCTTGGAAGAGTTCTGGGCCTTTTACGTGACCCAACACTCGAAACCAGCAACAAGGCGTTGGCACTTTGTGGGGACTTTAGCAAGTATGTTGTGTTTGCTATACTCTTTGATCTTCAATTGGTGGTTTCTGGTTTTTGTGCCTGTGGTTGGTTATGGTTGTGCTTGGTACAGCCATTTCTTTGTGGAAGGGAATGTTCCTGCAACTTTTGGGCATCCGTTTTGGTCTTTTCTGTGCGATTATAAGATGTTTGGTTTAATGCTTACTGGGCAGATGGACAGAGAGATCAAGAGGCTTGGTAAAAGACCTGTCTTGCAGGGCTTTTGATCACTGTTTTTTTTTTCCCTTTACCTGTTCTAAACCATATACTAGCTTCCTTACCCTTTGGGAATTCTATGTTATTTTGTCATTTCTGAGAGCTTTTTTCATGTGCATATATATCAAATCAGATGTTAGAATAACGAGTCCGGCAAAAGCTAGAATTTTTGTTTCTGTTGTTTGTCATATCAGAACAGATTCAAGAATTCCAATGCAATTGCTTGTTGATATTTTATTTTTTCGTGTTAAGTGGACTTTAATCAAAATGGTTAAATGATTGAGTCACTCACGAAGATATTTTTTCACATTTAGCATTTTAAAAAAAGGAATCCAAAGAACTTTGGAATGTCCTATACGTCTTTGCTGACTTCTCGAACAAGAAGATGATAAGTCAAACAATGAGAAATTAAAAACCTTCGGTTGAAAAATATACTAATTAGTCATGTCAAGCTAGGGTATAAGGTTCTATGATATTAGTTTGGCAAACTATTTAAGAACATCCCAAGAATCTTTAAGTACTCAAGTGTTAAAAGTTAGATTTCAAAAGTCTGAAACCTTCAAACGACTTGGTAAAATCCTAAGTTACAGTGAAACAATAACATTATCACTGGAGATTGGATAATATGAAAGTCCATGCTTTGCAAATCTTTATCTTTTCTATAAATGGTTGAATGAGAAATACACTAATACCTTATTATGGGAAGAAAAATAATTGGGAAAGTTCAATCCTTTCTTCCCTTCTCTTTACTTCTTTTTCCTTCCTTCTGTGTCAAGAATTAAATCAAGAGTAAGTTACAAATGAAATTGTCAAGAGATGAGCTAAAGCTGTTCATCTTCAAAATTCAAGAGTAAGCAGCCTATTCAATGTCAAGATCATGAAAACTTTTCTCAGCAACTCTACAATCTTTGTACCACTTGAAAAGTCTTGGCCTGTGTTCAGCTGAAAGATCCAGGTCTTCATCAAGATTGGCAAAACCAACAGTGCAAATTGTGGCAGCCCACAGATTGATCGCCACTAGTCGGTGTTGCGTGAAAAAGATGGTAAAGGCATTGCCTCTTGTGGACGAAGGATAACAAGGACACCAAACATCCCAAGCATTGGGAGGACGAGTAGCCACTTCAGTATTTTATAGTAATACATGTGAAATGTCAGCGAGAAGTCATCTGAGAAATAAAGTCCGTTCTTGTCAACCATCTCCACTAAGACAGTTCCTGTAGTCCTCATTGTAACTGTTGGAAGTTTGATCCTATATTTTCCAGGACGGTTGAAGACTTGATTTTGCTTTATGGTTCTATCACCTTGGTAGTTGCCTGGGACTAACAACGTTGTCTGCGATTTTTGAATTGGAATCAATAACTGCAAGGCGCTTCTTTGGGCTTATGTTTGAGTGCTCAAGTACTCAAAATCACACAGGAAGGAGAAACTTACAGTGACATTATAAGGTGCTTGAGACCCAGAAGGGTATCTGTGCTTATCTACAATCTCAATCTCCACCCAGAAGTTCTTCCCTTCCTCATCACGGAATGCTCTTGATGGATGTGTAACATAGACCCCTTCACGATTGTAACGATATGCAACATTATTTCTCCCTTGATCAGCTGATCTCCAAGCCTGAAGGTTTGAACCACAAAGTTTTCAAAATGCAAGGAGATCATAAGAGACAATCACCCATGAAAAGGCTTGGAGGAAATTTGCCTTGAGGGGATGATGGGGAGCAGGAGTTGAGAAACAGAAGACATTCCCATTCATTGTTGTAACAACAAGGTCGAGATCATCTCCACCATCAACATTGTCTGCCAAGACCATGCTGTATCTGTGACAAAGAGATCCACAAATCACAACTAAATAATATGAGAAAGAAAACAAATTGAAACACAAAAAGGTTGGAGAAATCTTACGAAATTTCACCAATATCAACAACATCAGCACAAGATGTAGGTCCATCTATGAGGTACAGGTAACCATCAAATGACGTGGTCACAAGAGTAAGGCCCCTGCTTTTCTCTCCACGTTTACTCAAATCAACTAGAAGAACCTGATTCATCACTCTCCCATGGGTTCTATAAGGGTAAGGACGAACTATGGAACCATCCTTGCCACTAAGAACATGTATGTTCCCTGATAGAGTTGGAACCACTACATCAGTATGGCCATCACCATCAACATCGCCTACTGTTGGACCCTGAGATACAAATCATGACGAACTTTTAAGTACATCTTCCCATGTTGGATTATTCCAAATGCGAAGCAAACTTCATCATATGAAAAATGAAAACATTAACTTTTTTCTGTACATCAATACCTAACTCCAATACAAACTTCTGAATGTACCTGGTGAGGTCTTTATGTAAATTGGAAAAAATTCCTAGATGCTACAACGTACTAGCAATTAAATCAAGTACCTTCTGCCTTCAATGTGCAGAGGTACTTAACTTGAATGAATCAAGGTCATGACTGACCTGGGCAATATGACTCTTAAGGTGCTTCTCCCATATCTCTTTTCCCTGGGAAGTCCATGCGGCAACATTGCCATGCGTATCAGTAGTTACTAGTTCAATCTTTCCATCATCATTGATATCAGCAGCAACTACAGCCCCTTGAATTTCGGCCATCTCAAGAGGGAACTTTTCTCTCAAATTTCCTGAATGATAAAGTTACATCTTATCTTCCAACTATTCTCTGAAGAAATAAAAAACTAGGTAGCCATGGAAGGAGACTCATAAAGCACTGAGAACATAGTTTCAAAAGGAAAAAGCAATGAATGAGAACATAGTTTGAAGTAGAGAAACAATGAATTATGGATGAAAGCACAGTTTCACAACCTTAATTTTCCAACTGCTCTCAATTCTCCAAAAAGTAAAACTAAGAAGGTAGACAGTAACTTCAGACTGGTGGGAAAGAAACATTGGATCAAAAAAGATACTACCATTTCCAAGCAAAAATAGACGTACAGAGTCAAGTCGCAGCAAAGTATGACTGCTAGCATTTCAGCATGTTTAAGTGGCAGCAAGAGAAGAGAATGCATCAGGGATGAGATACCAGTATAAAAGTGACCCTAAAATTCAAAACCAAATGATCTGTAAGGAATTTTACCATGATGATCAAGCACATAGAACAAGCCAAATGATGTTCCTACGAGGATGTCCAAATTTCCATCTCCATCCAAGTCAACCAATGTAGGAGAAGAATGTATATATGCACGGTAGTTTTGAGTATCAGTGCTAAGATCCAGCTCTTTAGTCCATTTGACTTGCTTTTTATCAAGGTCAAATACAACAATAGAGCTAGCAACATATTTTCCAATATCTATACTACCCAGTTCCTTCAAATGCTCAGGGTTGTCATAGTACCTGTCAAATGTACAGAATTATCAGGAATGCACTAAAGATATTAAAACTTGTCATTCCAAAGCTAAAAGAGTAGCATCAAACACAAGAGAAGGGAAGGTTTCCCAAGTTAATTCAACCAAATAAAGATTGATTGCACAGATTGAAGTAAAAGGTAAATATAAGTTGTGACAAAATTGAAGGTATCTTACTCGTGATCAAAGAAATATGAAACTGCAACAATCATTTCTGTCACCCCATCATTGTCAATATCTGCTATGACCTAAGACAGTAGAAAAACTTAATTCAAGTCCAAATATTTAATCTAATCTACCACCTTTGAAGCAAGCTCATAACTAAAGTTTTTATCAAGTATTAGACTTACGGGAGTGCACAAGATATGTGAGTCAACATTCACATAGTCCTCCAATTTCTCATGTTGTGCTTCAGTCCAATCCTCATCTCCCCACATGGATTGGTTCACATAGTCATCGTAGTCATAACTATACTCATCGGCCAGCTCATCACTATCGCGGAACAACTCAAAAGATGAATCAGCATCTGCTTCTAACCCTCCATCATTTTCTACAGTTGCCACATATTCTGCATTTGCGTGGTCCTTCGATTGTGAACTGCCTCCCGGGGGATTCTTCGAAATGCTATCTTCCAAAAGTCGTCTCCCAGTTTTTACTCCCGTATATGTAGCATTGATTAAGACTGAAACATTATTAGAAGAATTGTTCATCCTTGTAGGCAGTTCTAAATTTGTCTTTATTTGACTCTCATCAATTTTCTTTTCATTTTCCTGACGGGATTCTTTAACTGTACGGTCACTTATTGTTACGGATGTGTTTCCATGTGTTCCATCAGAAGTGATCATTTCATGTTTGCTTCCATGTGCAATTTCATTGGAAGCATTCATTTGAGGTGTTCTTTCTTGTGTAGCTCCGGTTGCCTCTGCAAATATATCTACAGTTAGTTCTTTAAGGAATTCTAGCATAATTTCAGAAGTCAGAACTGCAACGATGTTTCAATATGTAAAGAAAAATGTTCATAAACTTGTGTTTAGGGAGTTTTCCCACAAGAAACTGCTACTAAGTAGTGTTCATTTCCACCTTCTCTATGGCAAACAGTGGTACTTATCAAATCATCTATCTGTGTATGATTTTCAGGCTTTAAGCAACCATACTGAGTGCATAGCAATACTAAAAATCAAAGCTACTATTGCATAGATAGGAACTGCATCCACATTTAACCAATCATCAAGAAAATCCTTGTGCAAACCAAGTAATATCTCGGGCAATAGAAGAAGATAAACATGCAAATTTGACCTAATTTGCCAGAAGCTTACGTAGTGCTGATTTCTTCTGGGCAGCCTCCAATATAAGTTGCTCATCATGAACATCCGGATGAGACCGATCTACAGGATCGGGATCCAAACCCACATACCAATCTTTTCTAACTTTCCTACGAGGCACCTCCAGTTTTTCTGTCATCATGTAACCTGAAACCCTAAAATAAGGATATAAAATAAGAAAGAACACTGAACACAATCAATAACAACTTTATCAAACCATCAATATCATCTAATAACCAGCTTATATCGTTGTGGAACCCATCAAAAAGTACCTGAAAAATAGCACCTGACCATTGTAGGTAGCCAATGCAATTTCCTTTACACCATCCTTGTCAATATCATACAACAGAGGGCTTGCATGTACAGTTGACTGGTGAAATGCCGGCCAACCTAACAGACGGTACAGCAGCCATCAGCAGCCATGTAAACTTCTCACAGCACAAAACCATTCAAAGCATTCCCAAAACTCGTAAAATGCACGAACTATCGAGATATCGATTAAACCGTTACTGATTCATTTTCCCAGATTATCAATTTTCAAAAGCCAACCTTGGAATATAGAAGTCAAGAAAAGAGTTATACCAGGCATTTTGTCTCCATCAGAACCTTCTAGCACTTCAAGGTAATGAACAAAAGAAGGAACTACAATATCAAGCTTCCCATCACTGAAACCCAAAAAATTAAAACTTTCCATTAAACAATAAACGCAAACATCTCAACAAACAACAAGTGCTTCCCCACTACCTGTTTATATCAGCAATGAGAGGATTAGCATAAATACTAGAGCTAACTTCCGTTTGCCATCTGAGCTCTAAACTCCTAGGACACATTGTATTCAACAAGGCATCCTCGTCTCTATACACACGAAAAACCAAACTCCTTATATTCACTCCACGTATTACACCAACAAAAAACTAAAAAGTCATAAAAAAAGATAAAATTTTTTAAATTGGCACCCAATGAGACTAACATTTCAGGGTACCCAGCGGCGTCGTCGGTGGCCTCTCGCTCTCGGAATTTATTCTTCTTGGACTCCTCACCGAGAACGGAAATAATAGAAATGAATAAAAGGAAGCAAATCAACGAAACCCTAACCGATGTCATCAGATGATTTTGTTTCGATTCACTCAAAATTCATTATATGTAGGATCAGTAAACCTTGAAGTAGGGTTCAAATGATCTATGAAGTCCAAGTAAGAAGAAGAAGAAGAAAGCTACGAGCTGGTGGACTCAGGACTAGTGAAGAAATTAAACTTTTTGAGAAATTATATATCAGCCCTCTGTTTTCGCCGATATTTACCAATACATCCGTCATATAATATTAAAAAATTATCATTTAAAAAGATCGGAGGGTTCGTAACAATATTACGAATGCGATTCCGTACTAGATTAGATTCTGAAATGATATTATATCAGTATCAATTAATACCAAATATTATTTTAAATAATTTTTTAAAATTATAAAATAGTCTCTTAATTTTTTTAAAATTGTAAAATAATTTATTTTCATTTTGTATAATTGTACTATATAATTTTAATTTTGTTTTTAAAAATTATAATAATAAATAATAATCACAATTTTAATTTAATTTATAAAATTAATTTAATAATTATTATTTATTATAATTAAATTTAAAATATATTTTAAAATATATAAATTTCAAATAAATTTTGATCTAAA
>JANITW010000004.1:63708390-63720404 GCA_027564335.1 Erythroxylum williamsii | reverse complement strand
GACTGGACGAAACCAAGAAATAACCCCTCACGTGCGAAATTATAGAAGATCCCCTTTAAGATCAAACAATTCCATCGGCTTGTTAATTGGAATGGCAATTTAAATTTTCAAAACTAATTGGAACAAAACAAAACGATATAATTTTAATTTCGACCCGGTTGACCTTTTAATTAACAAAGTTCAATCAAGCCGAATCTCAAGCTAAAAAAGTCGAGCATAACTCGAGTTATAAATGGACCGGCTTGACCCATTGTCATCCAAATTATGAGCCATTATCAAACACTCAAGTCAAAACCACATTTGACAATAGGAAGTTCTAAAAGGGATACAAAAGGCATGGGGTGAGGTGATCAAGAGAGTTCTTAAAAGGGAAATTTGCCAAATGATATTCACATAAAGGAGGAGAAAAGTTTGCTACTTGTGCCATGGATTTGGATGGTAACTCTAAAGAATTGCTACACTTCACATAAACTGCATCAAAGGCGAAAAATTTAAAATATACACTGGTGATCCTATTCCTAACTTTCCTCAACTGGACAACTATCACAAAGGGGGATTTCAATGTAGAGAACTAATTTAAGTGTACCAACTGGATGTGTATACCCACCAGCACAGCACACAGCTACGGGAGGTTCTAACAAAGCTGCAGCTAATTACAATCCCATTAACCCTCTAGATGATATGCCCGAGTATATCCCAAATTTCAAAGCCAAAGGGACGAGAGATGAGCTCTCATGCTTCAACCGTCCAATATTGGCTATCTGCATACATTAGATCGCTTTGAACACTAACAGATCGTAACCTTACACATTCTACATCACCTTCGTCGTGCTGCATTTGCAATCTGCCGATGTGGTTTACTATCGTTGTTTATCCTATCGTAATACATTGGCAGGCGAATGATCTCATGAATCTCATTCAACAATATTTCTTCTGTAATGTTGTCCTTAATGCTTCGCATCACCTGTTTTCAAATCAACAAGGGCCTTTTGTTAAAGCCGGAGAATTAAGGAACATGAAGTTTATGTAGATAAAAAGATGGTGATTGAATACAGACCTTCCTGTATGTGTTGAATTCGTTCGGTGAATTTTTATCAGTCCTGACACGCATACAGATCCATACTTGCTCCTCTTGATCCCAAGAGCACTCGATGATTTTGCCCGAATAGGAAGAGGGATCACCATCTGCAGAAACTGAAATCTCAGTACTGGAATCATGTCATGTTCCAAACCTTAAGGAGTGATGCTTCAATTGAAAATTTGAATGGTAACTTTATCACCATAAAATTACTACATAGACGTCTCCCTAGAATAGTTCTGACAGCATAATTAATGAGCGCTAGGGGAAAGCAGATAAGTATGCCATGAGTTTCAAATAAACAATCAGTTATCATAGAGTGGTATAAATTTATAATTAATGTTTCATACGGCCAAAATTAAAATGCAAAATGATACATAAAATTTTCCTTCACCTTTGAAGGAAACTCTGTTCCCATCCATAAGCCTCTTTTTTCCTCTTTCATACAGATAAAGTAATTGGTTATCATCAGCATCCACCTTCAAACATTTAAGTTTGCATCAGAACAAGCCACAAATAAGAATAAGAGGTAATAGCTGACATACATTGTGGGATTGACCAATACCTCAAATAAAAAGTCAACTGAGTTCATCTCAGGATATTTCCACTTCAACAGGCCTTCATGGGTGCGAGGAACATAAGGATCGTCCCAACCCTAAAATAAAGCAACAACCATTCAATGGAGCCTAATACCAAAGTCAAAGAATGAAGCCAATCCAAGCATCTAACACATTGGGCATGTAGGCAGAAAGAATGGACACAGATTGGCAGGTAGGGTTGGGGGTGAAAGGGGCAACACCACCTTTTCTAAGAATAAATAACCTATGGTCAACAGGAAGAGCAAAATTCCACACTCCCCATCAATAGCAATCTTAATCACCTGGAAAATAAGACCATCTGCATCATGTGAAAGCCTAGGAATAAATTCCTTCAACAGCTTTGTCACAGTTGATAGAAGCCAGAAATCTTTTCTCCTTACCTACCAAACAACTCCATCAAATTATTAGTCAATACAATTAACATAAAAAAAGATCGAGGGTACTAACACCTACCCTGAAGGGCTCCAGATCATATCTGTAATAAGGATTCCTGCTCTGGTATATATACTGACGCTCATTATTACGAGGTTCTATCACTTCTTTTTCAAGCATCTTCCATCGTTCGTTAAATGGCCGCTGCACAAATTTTTTCAAAAGCCAAACACCTCTGGTAAGTAGATGTCCTTTCAGATAATATGAAAGCAAAAGTAGGCATCTGATCATATAACTGATCTCTAACAAGTCAAGATAATATTTGCCTTGACTATATATGGTATCCTGAAACCACAACAAAGTACTTCAGAGTTCAATGCTTCTTTAAAAATCCCACCAGTCTAGAAAGGATAAATCATGACTGCCCACTAACTTCTTATCCTTCAACCAGACCTATTCCATTAGCAAGCTTGCAAGAAAAGCTTCTTATGTAGTATCAGGTGGCATCCATTCTAATACATTTAGGAATAGATTGAGACAAAGTCAGACAAGCCCATCTTTGTTCAGAAATATTAACCGAATCCTTGTCTCCATATGTCCCACAAAGTCATTGGATAAGCGTCTACTAATATGCAATACGAACAAAATTCATATCATTAAAATCTTCGACAAAGCACATAAGTTATTATATACTACCATGTAAAAATAGCAACCGAATGTCTAGTAACGATAGGCCATGAATTTGATAGAGAATCCAACCTCTATGATAGAAACTTGGTTTACTGCCATCATATCGTAAATAAGGTATCTCCTTTCCTGCTTTTGTGAATCTGGCATAGTGTCAATAACCATCTCACCATCAAGCAGCGTGTAGTGGTGGGTCTTATCAGCCAAACCCTTGCAAGAAGCAAGTAACATGTTGGAAAGAGGGGACAAAGCTACAAATGGTATGGTCAAAATATCAGAAACCATTGTCAATAATATGTTGAGATATATACTTCATTTGTACTCCTACACGGAAACCTCATTTGAACTCTTCGAAAATTAAAGCTTCGATCAATCAAATAACAGCCATCCATTGTGATTAGCATCATATATCTTGTTCCATCAGCCTTCCATGTAGCATAATAATAACGCTGCCTTAGCAGTTGCAAATTATCCCTGTAAGGTCACAAATAGGAGAATCCCACAATTTTTACACAGTGAGACCAGAAAGAAATCAGGACAGTTAGTGTTGTCAACCCCAGACTGCCTAAAATAATTCATCAATAGGATAAACTTTAATCTACAATCCAAAATTTCTTGAAGATTTTTTTTGAAAAGCACATTTCTCAAAGAATTAGTTGTACTTCCAAATTCGCAGAGCCTTAATCATAATAGGAAAGAAGATTGAACCTGTTGAGAGAAACTGGATGAGATCCCGGGAACTGTATGTTTCCACGACCCTGAAATAAGAGCATTACCAACAGCATTTCAACCCAAACAGACAGATGCAAACATTGTTGAAGCTTAGGAAAAACAGCAAACAAGAACTTCATGTACCAAAGCAATGAAGATACAGGAAATTATTTGCCACAATAATTTCTGATTTCAGAATTACAAAAACGTCAAGACTAAGAGACGTAAACAAAGGATGCGTATGAAACAACCTTATCACAGTAACTAAACTACAGGCAGAAGCAGTTCACAGCAAATACTAAGTTTCAAAAGGCCATGGAGGCTTTCTTACTGGAACATTCAACTTCAGTGTTTGGTAGCAAAACTGCCGCAATGCATCCAGCTGGTCGTTAGGAATTTCATCACCCAAAACATCATCATTTGTCATTATGACAGCCATCTCATGATTTTCCTGAATTTGTACGAGACAAGAAATGTAAGTTCCACCAAAAGTACTACTTTAAACCTATGAAGTCGTGCAGAAACATGAACATAATATATCATTAAAAGGTAGTCACCATAGAGCAGAAATGATGCAGTCCACATGATTATCCAGACCCTCCAAGCATTAATGCTAGAACTTTAGCTTTTTGGATAATAAAGTATAAACAAACCTCGAGGCTAATTGGAGAGTTACTCATAATTTCAACGCAATGAGGCAAACAACATGATCGATAAATAAACTACAATTTTAGTCAAGGTTAGAGCAATGTAGTTTGACTTGAAGCTAATGTTTTACATGGTACTTGCATTTTCTGATTGCATCTACGTTGCTAAAAAAAATGCCAAGAAACTGCTAACAGCAACAGTTTTCAATCAACATGCCACAGAAGGTGTTGAAAACTTGAAGTTTGTTCTTCTAAAATTACATACATGCAAAGGAGCAACTGGACCTCCATCATCGTCATCGTCTGGTAAAGCTTCACCATTGAGATCAAGATCGGAAGACCTCTTCCATTCAGGAGTTGGAGGACAAACAACCATATCTGGCTTTCTCTCGTGGTAAAATGTATACAATGCATCAATATACTCTGGTTTGTATATTCCTGGTGGACGTGCATCGGCAAATATTTTTACTGCCTGTATGTGCATCAAGTATTAGAATTTGAAAAGTTATAGCTTATGCAATAAAATACAAAATAATGTATAAGGAAGAATAAATGAAAACCAACCTGTGTGACAGACATTGGCACAGTACGCATAAGGTAATGAACAATCATATATCCTGTGCGATTGTGCCCATGAGTACAATGGACGAGAATAAACTTCTTTGAATGCTTCTGGCGAGAAAGGAATTGTGTGACCTAGGGATAAAAGAATAATCACGTGTGTAACAAGGATCTTGATGAGGATTTCATGTTTAAAGATAACTTGAAAAAATAAGAAATAGCTTCCAATCAATAACAACCTCTAAGTGTGCAAAAGCAATGAAGGGGAATTAGCACCTATGTAGCAGTATTCTATAATTCAACCGCTAAGCAAAATATACAAAGGTGATGAACTTTGACATTTTACAATCAATCAGATTCAGAAATAAAACAAAAAATGCAAGCATAGGCACTCAAAACGAAGGAGCCCCCAGCAAGAAGCATACCTCATAAACAAAGATATTTACAGATGCATTGTCTGGTACAGCATCACGCCCCTTGCATTGAATCTAAAAACAAAGATTAGGAAATTAATTGACGTGGAGTTACTTGACTGCAATTGTAAAGTATGGAAAAAGAAAACTAAGGGCGTACTGCAATTGATAACTTACTTTAACATGCTTAATGCCCTCCTTCTTCAAATCTGTTGTTTGATAGTATCGCGTAGTATTTGTTAAATCAATCACCAAACCAAGCTGCAAAATATTGACAAATTGGAATTCTAAAGAGAGAAGTATGACTAGAATGATTTGAAGAGAACAATTTTCAAGTTCAGAGGCTTACTTTTCTTCCTAAAACTCTCTGTTGATGTATGACTTGTTTGAATGAGTATCTTTTACCAGGAGGGATACAATCATTGTAGAATTCTCCAAGAGGAACCTTGGAAGGAATGATGCACATAATTTCGGAGCCAGAAGGAGGGCAATCCAGCCAGCCTAAGTTAGCAAAAGCAGTTTTGTTTGATACAAGGCATTCAAAACAACAGGAAAAAAATAAGGTAAGAAACCCACCTGGAGGTAACTTATTTCTATCATAAGATTTCTGATGTTTATATGGTGCATATTGATCGTGTGCTGGTTGCCAAGAATTACGTACAAGTCTATCTTCAGAACGCTCATTCCTCAAACGTTTACGTCTTTCTTCACGCTCCTAACCCAGCATTAAATTCATTAGCTGTGTGCCAGCACATGTGCGATGTAGACAGCATTACAGAAAACATAATGGAAATTTAAAGAAATGGAATAAAGCCTACAATTGTAAAAATGCTTGCCATTACAACCCAGAAGCAATCAGATAATTATTGTACAGAAACCATCTCATTGGTAACAACCAAGTGTTGAAAAGAGAGAAAAATCCCAAAACTTTTCAGATCATGGGGCTCCTCCAATATCCAATTAAGCTTATAATCTTATCACACATGCTATCTCGCTGGGTCATTCAATATTATGACAAACAACATTCATGTGCATCAAGAAGTAGTTAATTTTCAGTCAGAAAGAAATCCTAATGAGCATTGCTGAAGTTCATGATTGCAAATGCTTCAATAGTTTTGAATGCAAGCCTTAAACTGGACAAAGCATGCCACCTCTTCCAAAACAGAAAAGAGCAACCATATGACTGTTTTTAAAATCTCAGCGCATTGTCCAAAATGATAATAAAAGAAGTTCAGCCTATCCTGCGGTATCTCAGTTAGGTTATACGATTTTAGCTCTAGGTATAAAGTCCTACAATCCCCAGACCTTGCATATCAGCAGGTCTCTCACTGGGTGTTGTTATTGGTGTATACAGTCCTACAATCAATATGGGATTATACATTTTCATCAAAGGTTGCCTAACTCATCCAGATTAAAACTAAAATTTGAATTAGAATAAAACACTTCATTCCTCAAATAACAGTTACGTAATCACAACATCCATAAATACCCGACGGGCAGTCTCAACAGCAGTCTCATAACGTTCTTCTGGTGCACTGTACTCTTCTACATTTCCTTCAAAATTCTCTTCCTCGTCTTCAGGTAATGGTGAAGCATTCAAGTCCATGGGAACTATCATTCAACATCCACCAAACCACATTTACCAACATGAAAATTTGAAATGCCAGTAAGGTTCCTTGTTGCAGAGGGATTTAGCACATCAAAGATTAGTTCACCTGTATGCATTTAAAACAGAAAAGAAGAAAGGAAACTCTAAGCTGAATCTCTACTAAAGTGACTAATTTAAGCAAAGTGCATCACAAAGCCATCATCAATATAACCTTCTGTATCAAATTTTCACCTAAAGAACTCCAATTCAATTAACCATAAAGTTGAAACCAAATGTTGAGTAAGAATCACCAAACCCAATTTCATAGGGAAAATACATGAGATCCCACTCTATTTTTCACAACGCATCAAACAACAAGCTCCATTATGCTATTATACGCGTCCATTTCCCTGTAATTTCCATATCTAAAGCCCAACAAGAGAGACTCCAAATCAACTATCCTTCAACACTAACATAAAACTTCTACGAAAGCCTTCCAACTCCAAGAAGCAGAATTGCATCGTATAAAATGAGCAATCTAGAAAACAAACGCGTGCAGCCCATTCGTACCGATCAATCGAGAACAAACTCTCCGAGAAACCGAGCTCGAGAGGTAGCAGAGAAGAGCTTCAGTCTCCGGATTAGCAAAAGAAATTGCGAGTCGCTGTGATCACGAAACCATGAAAAACACCCAACCCAGCTTCAAACACCCTAGAATTAGAGCACTTGTCAACGCCTGAACAAGGATTCGAAACCCTAGAGAGAGGAAATGAGGTTTGAGCTTGTTGGCTTTTAGAGAGAGAAGTAAAGGCTTTATTTAATGATCAATCCATGTCTCGGCACAGAGAGAGACGAAAGTATGTATGTATATATAAACACATATTTATACGATAAATAATAAAATTAAAATACTACCATATTTTTTAATCAAAAAAATATTCTAATTAAAAATAATTATTAAATAAATATTAAAAGTATTTAAATTTCATTTAATGTTTAAAATATTAAAAGTATTTAATTTAACAACTAATTTTTTAAAATTCATTCAACTCTAAAGAATACGAAATAATAAAATAATGTCTTAAAACCAATTTTTAAATTAAATTTTTAAAAAATTAATTAAAAATGTATATTTTTGTCTTCAAATCTTTGCTTTTACTTAGAAATTATATTATAATTGAATTTTTCTCACATTATATTTAAAAATTCCATTATTTATTTATATAATCACAATTATTGACTTTTTAATTTGAAGGAGAAAAGATTCTGTTAATTAAAAAATTATAATATCAAAAGAAATATTTACTGTAAATATTAAATTTCATATATCTGTTAAATATTAATATTACTTGGTGCGTATCACGCACCCGGTGCATCGCAGACGAAAGCTTCGAAAGGACAAAGCAAGGCAAAGTGACGCAAAGACTACAAAAGTGTATTTTTTTTGCCAAGGAAAGTATCCAATCAGAGAACGCCACGTGCTATTTTATAACGGACAAAAACAGTTGGATTTTTTATTTTAATTATTACATTTTTATAAAATTAATATTATTTAATTATTATTATGTAAATTGATTCATTATATTTCTAGTAAACTTATTTTTTCGATTTATTATTTTAAAATGATATCTTTTTAAATAAAATAATAAAAATATTACCATAAAAGTAGCTGACAATCTTTTACAACAAAAACAATAATACCTATAACACCGGTAGAAATCTCATTAAGACGCAGGATTTGGGAAAGTCTAATAACTTGCAGTCTTATCCCTAGCTAATAAAAAAAGTTATTTTTAAATAATTAACATGAATGAATGAAAATAAAAAAGAAAAATAAATAAAATAAAAATGATAAATAAAAGTAAAATTAGAACAAAAATAACCAAAATAATGAAATTAAAGAAATTAAAATTAATCAAAAATCAAGTTAATATAAGAATTAATATAAAATATCAAGTTACAAGAATTTATGATATACTTAATATGTAAATTTATAAATAACATAAAAAAGTTTGAAGGATATTATAAGAATTTTAGAATTGCTGATCTAAAACCCTAAAAATACAAAGTGTTTGAAAAAAATTACAATTGTTTTAGATTTTAAGATCTAAAACAAGAATTTAAAAGGGCAAAGCGTTTGAAAAGAATAGCAATTGTTTTAGATTTGAAAATCCAAAACTTTGTTTTAAATTTGAAGGTCTAAAACCCTAAGAGGGTAAAGTGTTTAAAAGGAATCACAATTGCTTTAGATTTGAAGGTCTAAAACCCTAAAAGGCAAAGTATTTGAAAAGAATCACAATTGTTTCTAAAACCTTAATTAGGCAGAGTGTTTGAAAGCAATCATAGTTGTTTTAGATTTAAAAGTCTAAAACCCTAAAAGGCAAAATCTTTGAAAAGAATCACAAGGTTTTTAGATGATCTAAAAACCCTAATTGAATAAAAGGGAAAGTATTTAAAAAGAATCACAATTGTTTTATATTTGAAGGTCTAAAACCCTAAAAGGGCAAAGTATGAGAACTACAATTGTTCTAGATTTGAAGGTCTAAAACCCTGGAAGACAAAGTCTTTGAAAAAAAGTCACAAGGGTTTTAGAGTTGGACTCAAAGTCAAAACCCTAATCTTTGCATGCATCTTACATCTCCAGGTATGTTCTCCTTGTTGTCAATGTGTCTACCTATGTTCTTGCTAGTTTTATTTTTCA
Organism: Erythroxylum williamsii; assembly: GCA_027564335.1. Taxonomy (NCBI): domain Eukaryota; kingdom Viridiplantae; phylum Streptophyta; class Magnoliopsida; order Malpighiales; family Erythroxylaceae; genus Erythroxylum; species Erythroxylum williamsii. The sequence continues at coordinate 63,711,047 of JANITW010000004.1, read as the reverse complement.
TCTGGGTCTAGTTAAAGATTGTAGGAAATTTCTTTTATTATCAGTTCAGTGAATAATTTGCAGCTCTTTGTTTTGCTCTCCTTTTTCTGTATATCTTCTGTTTGTTGTTATGTTTTAAAGAGCTAGTGGTGATGGTGGATTGGAAATAAGAGCAAAAGTTGGTGAAGCTCTAATCTTTTAAATTTTTATCTTAGAAACAAAGTTGTAACTTCTTGGTGATGGGAACTGTTGGTGAGTGTCTTTGTGTGAATTGTCAAGAAAGAGGAGGATTCGATGATTATTTGTTCGTCAAGACTTGCAGTAGTTTCAGAATTTGGTTGAACATCAGAATTTTGTGGACCTTTACTGATTCACCAATGCTTGTGAGGAACTGCTTTGGTGCACAGAACTAGAAAACCGAACATAGGAATCAGTTGTTGTTGGACTAACTGAACATAGGAATCAGTTGTTGTTGCACTTGGTTGTTTTAAGATTTCCCATTTTTGTAGGGACTTGGAGAAGTAGCTGATACTTGATTTGAACTTCAAGGTGGTGATATATGTGTGTGTGTGTGTGATGAGTAAAACAAAGAGAAAGAGCAAGACAAAAGGAAAGAACCTGATGAAGAATGAAGACACAGACAAAGATCACCATCCCCTTCCTCTTCCCCACATTCCTGATGAGATCATATACAGCATTCTTCTCAGAGTTTCTCCAGAAGCTCTTCAGAAGAAAATGAGATACATCTGCTGCTCATGGTTCAATCTAATCTCTAGCAGCAGATTTCGTAAACTGCAAAATGAAATCCATGAAGAAAAGCAGGAACTGATAATACAATGTTCATCAGGAAATCCAGTTTGCAGAACTTACTTGTTGGTGATGGAAGAAGAAGGGATCGACTTTCAGTTGACCCATTTCAGGTTGAACCAATAGGGAAGAATTCGAGCAAGCTGTAATGGTTTCATCGTAGTGAATGACCCCAAGAATGTGAAAATCCTGCATGTAATGAACTTGGTTACCAAGAAATCGGTAACTCTGCCTCCATGTGGCTCAGGATGTAGACACAGCAGCTGTGGAATTGCACTCACCTTCAACTCCTCAACGCAGGAGTACAAAGTGGTGCATATCTATGTTGATGGTTATGGGATAGAGATCTACACTCTTGGCTGCTCTGAATCTGCTTGGAATCGAATTCCAGGGCCTTTCCAAGGGAGAGAACACGAAAGACCGAATAATAACTCAAGAATAGAGTGGACTGACCCTATTACAATAAAAGAGCGGTTTTTGCATTGGAACATAGGTGTTAACGAGTACTTCATTTCCATGGATATCAACAATGAAAAATCTGTCAGAACTTGTGCACCTGAACTTGGAGAACTTAAACTACATGAAGATGGATACTTGCTGCTAGAGCTTGGAGGATATCTTTCTCTCATGTGTACAGATCCTGAAGGACAGATGATAAGCGTATGGATTTTGGAGGATTTCCATAAACAAGTTTGGTTCAAGAAATGTAATATCGTAGCAGGAGGGACATTAAGCTTCATGAACCTGAAAGATTCCCCTCCATTGCCTCACAAGTTCGGTGGTCGTCCACCAAACCTTGCCAATCTGGTTCCTGTTGCTACCTTCTGGTGTGGTAAGGTAATAGTGTTCAGGCCAAAGAAGAAGATAGATGATCGGTTGTATGTCTATAACATCAGGCAGAATTTCATGAGGAAGATCAGAATCAAAACCAGTTTGAAGTCTGGTGAGAAATTTATCACACACAAAAGCAGCCTTCTCTCCTGGGAAAAAGAAGGGGTCTGATAGATTATCATCTTCTGAGAAAATTGCAGAAAAGTTCAGCAATTCACTATTTCAAGAAGAAATTCCTGAAACTATCACCAATTTTAGCTTTCTTAGATCTTACTATGATCATGTTACAACAGCAACAGCATCGTATCAGTAGAAATTTCATTGAGATACGGGTCGTGTTACTACTTCTTTCAAATGACAGAACTGTTGTACATAAAAAGGTCAATGATACGCTGTCTTGACCCTTATCATCTTCGAAGTCCAATCTCACATTTTCTTGTACTGCTTCATCATTTTGTCACTTAGGATGAGTTCAATTCAATGAACTTTACAAGGTTCATGCATTGAATAAAAAGATCCTTTCACATCAAAGTTGTGCCTAACATATGGAATAATAAGTAATTGCCATGAAATTGCGTGTAAAGAATAATACTTTTTTTCCCAATTAGACTTAACCAAAATTTTAAGTTAGGCTCAAACCCGTGGAGACCCAACTAAAACGACTGACCTCTACAAAAAAATGACACTATTTTAAACAATTTGATCAAATTTGGCCCTTTTTGGTAATCTGATTGTATTAATTGTTAGCTAATTCTATTAGCTTATTTGATCAGCAGATTGTTTTATCTGTTTGTCATTTGATGTTTGGTAAAATTAACTGTTTAGTATTAGATGTTTATGTATAAAATAATTTATTAGGACATAACTTTAAAAAAATTACGCAGATATGAATATCATATATTTTAGTATTTCGTTGAATATTCTTATAAGAATTTATGTTTTAAATATTTAATTTTATAAAAGTTAAGTTTATAATTTTCAAAATATAGATTAATAATCCAAAATATTATATTTATATAATTGAACTTTTAAAAAATTGT
>JANITW010000004.1:63658047-63670312 GCA_027564335.1 Erythroxylum williamsii | reverse complement strand
ATCTTATATAAATTTATAGGAAAATTTAAGATAGTTCGTACCTTTAGTAGAAAAATTGTAAGGAAAGGGATAGAAAAAGCATTCCGTTGCCGGGACTTGAACCCGGGTCTCTCGGGTGAGAGCCGAGTATCCTAACCAACTAGACTACAACGGATTGATGTTCATTGGTTAAGAATAAAACTTATTTATACAATGCTGTTAATGTCCTATTTGTGTTGTTCGCATTTTCACCAATTTTGTTTTGGCTCCCTTGATTGAGTGGCAATGGCGGAAAACGCTTTGAACGGTGCTGTCAACATTCTCGTCTTTCACTGTTTCCTCTACCTGACTCATGAACTGCACCAATTATGTTTACTCATGTAACGTATAATGATTTGTAGAGAATGTATTGGAGCAGCTTAGGCTTGGACTCGCCCGATTCGAGCTTGTCTCATCTCCGGTTCCTTCGGTTTCGTCTTTCTTTGCCAGTAACAGCCATCGCTTTTTTGCCAGAATTGGACCCTCAATGTAAGTGTTTATGGTTATCCTGAAATGGGTTTTGGATTATACTTGGAATTGCAGTGATTTTGCTTTCTTTGTCATATGTTCAGAGCATCGCCGGCTATGAAAAAACTCGAGCATTATTCAGTTCAGAAAGTTACTGGAGATGGCCGTTGTCTTTTTCGGGCTCTGGTAGTCAATTTTGCGTTTAGTCATGCATAAACCCCTTTCGTATCGTTTGTTCTTGAGATCAAAGAATCAGTTTCTTAGTGGCTAGTGAGTTCATTTTGGGTCTTACTATGGTGTGGTGGGTACATTTCAGGTCAAAGGAATGGCTTTTAACAAGGGCATCTCTCTAAATCCAAGGGAAGAGAGGGACAATGCAGGTACACTTCATGTGGATACTCGTTCACTGATCAATTCATCAAAGTTTGAATCTTTTTTCGTGAAGGTTTCGTTATAATTCTTCTAACATGGACTTATGTTTAAGTTTAGTTAGTCACTGTTGTACATTGCATTGATCCAAGTAGAAAATCTTTTATTGTATTCTCTTGCTGAACATACCAGATGAACTGCGAATGGCTGTGAAAGAGATCATGTGTGACAGCAGCGGAGAACGCCAGAGGTATGAAGAAGCATTGGTTGCTATTACTGTTGATGAGTCTCTGAAACGGTAAGTCTTTGAAAGCAGACAGTTTCTCTTTTTCAAACTGGGATTCGTGGTGGAGGAGGAACTGAATTGCAAAAAACAGGGATTCTAGTTGTAAAATATCTAACAGAACTGTTGCTGGAATTGAGAGATCTCATTCAAAGTGAATGATATTAAAAATCTAGAGTTTCTTTTTGTATATTATATGGATGATCCGATCTGCTTGTGTTATTTTTGGTTACCTTATAAATTTAACATGATACTTTTCTTCTCCTAGTTACTGCCAAAGAATTCAACGTCCTGATTTTTGGGGTGGAGAGTCGGAACTGCTGGTTAGTCCTCTCTTTAATGCAAGCGTGCCTAAAGTTAGAAATGTTACAATTTCATTTTACATTGTCATGCAAATTCCTGTATTATCTGCATTAACGGCTCAAACTTTTCAGATTAGCAGGTGGGAAACTGAGTTTGTTGCTTGTAGTTGATGTCAAATTAGTTAATAGTGTGAGCTCTTGAATCAACGTCAAATTAGTTACTAGTGTGTGCTCTTGAATCAACGCCAAATTAGTTACTGTTGTGAGTTTTTGTATACCTTGATTTAGTTTCTGTTGGACTCAGACAAACAGCCGAATTTCATCCGATGATTTTTTTCCTGTAATATAATCACAATAAACAACCGGTATTTGAAGCTTCTGTTCAGTCGCCCATATAATGAATCATCAGACCGCAGCGTTTTTTGGTTGAATTGGTTTTCCATTGTTGGATTTATGTATTTGTCTTCCACTGAATGAGTCTTGTTTCTTATTCTGCAAAATAGTGCCCGTAATTCAACTCAGTTCTTCATGAAACAGTTCAGTGACCTTTAATCTTGAATCAGGTGCTGTCAAAATTGTGTGGTCAGCCCATCATTGTATATATACCAGAGCATGAGGTATGTTGACAATACTGATACTCCAGAATAAATCCTGAAAACACTCGAAAATCTAATGGTCAAGCTAGTTCTTTTTCAGTCATTAAAGATTGGATGTCGGAAACTGATTTTTCTCCCTTTTTCAAGTTTAGTGGCATGTCAATCGGCAAGTCGGGGATTAAATTCACAGAAGAATATAGCCGTTATATCCAGTTACAATGCAACCTAACTTTCTGCATTTTAGGCTGTCAATAATCATAACTTCATACTTGCCTGCACTTCTGTCATCGACAAAAACATTTCATATGCTAGAAATTGATTGCAAAGATGTTCTTTTAAACGTTCTGTATCGCAATGAATTGCAGCATACGAGGGGTGGATGGAGCTCCGGTTTTATTCCCATAGCCGAGTATGGATCGGAGTTTTGCAAAGGCTCAATGAAGAGAAAACCAAGGAAGGTTGTGAGGTTACTGTATAGTGGTAAGAACCACTATGATCTACTTGTCTAAGACTCCATGATGGTGAAGAAATATCAAAGAAACCAACATTGAGGCCTTATTCTACTAGATGATTTAGGTTTCATTTTGATTTGGTTTATACTAAAAGGTGAAGAAATGTTCCATCTTTATTTGTTGACAATCCAGTTACTAAAAGCTTCTTGCTTTCTAGTCCATGACTTTATTTTGCCTCTTGTATACTTCCCAAAGTTATGATCTTTGTATAAATTATTAAAATTTGTTAATGCATTACCACCTTAATCTCAAACAATTTGATAAAGTTTGAGAGTTCTCATCATATCACTTAAGTTTAGATATGATAACTTCGATTGAAACGATTTGAATCCGATCCATCCAAACTGTTAGGGATTAAACTTGGTTTAACGAAGAATCTAGTGTTTTATGGTCGAAGTAAGCACATTAACATTAAATATGGTTATATTCGAGATTTGGTTAAAGACAAAGAGATTATCGTTGAGTATTGCACATCTGAAAATCAAATAGCAGACATTTTTACAAAACTTTGAAGGTTGAGACATTTTATAAGTTGAAGAACATGCTCAGAATGACAACCAAGTTTAAAGGAGGAAGTTAGGAATTAAACTTGGTTTAATATTGGAAATCTCTACACTATGATGAGTTATAAAAGGTTGACTTTGACTTAATCAAATTTCAATTCAAATTGATTTTCTATTCTTTTTGCTAATTGACAATTTTAAGTTGCCAAGTATTGTCACCAAAGAGGCTAACATACTTAATCACATATAAATATGGCCATTTGACCATTGCAATCATATATGTAATTAGAAGAAAAAGTGGAGTGAGTTGTGCCCTACTGAGTATACTAAAGGATTTGGTTAGCTAGTTTCAAAAAGTTAACTCATGATGATTTTTTGGTTTATTGAGTTTGTACTTATAATATTCATGTTTTTTTTTAATAAAATAGTAAGTGTTTGCTTTGTTGTCAAAAAATATATTTTCAAGACAATTATAATCAAAGTTAGTTGCCAACGAATGTAGCTGTAATGCTAAAATGTTGTTTAGTTTGAAGTTTGCTTGAGAGAATCATGGATCCAACTTGATATATTGTCAATTTTATTTTTGAATTATAGTTAAAAAGGAAATAAATATGTTATAGATAATTACTAATCTTGTGAATACCTTGTAAAAATAAACACTTTAAGGTATGTTTGGACGTGAGTGGAGGGATGGAAGGGAATGGAATGAAATGACCCAAATGATCCAGGCCATTATTTAAGAGTCTATTTTAAAACAGGATGGAATAACAATTGATAGCTTTAGAAGTCATCTTTTACCATCCAATATTTTGTGACCTTCTAAATTGGAATATCAGGGATAGAATGACATAACTTGCCTTTCAAACTCTCTTATTTTATTTAAACTTTCAAATAATAGAGTGACCCATTTCATTTAATTCCATGCCGTTCCATTAATTATCATTCCATTTCATTGCATCCTAAACTCCCAAACATCCCTTAGTTCAACCATTACGAGCCTGCCTGGTAACGAACTCCACTTCCATGGCCATTGGAAGACACGTGGCAACAACCCATATGTCTATATATATATTTTTTAATTTCCATAATAACATTCTCTCTGTCTTCTTCTCTCCCACGGAACACCTTCTTTATAGGAGTCCGAGCGAGCGGACTTATGGTCCTCTAGGGTTGTTTGTTTCTGTATGTGAACTACAAAATCTACAAAAGGGAGAAAATTGTTTGTGGGTTTAGTTCAATGGAAGGAGCGAGCAATGGGGGGATACTGTACCATGAAGTACAAGAGGGGAAGCTGTGTGCGTTGCATTGCGTGAACGCGGTGTTGCAAGGCCCTTTCTTCTCAGAACTGGATTTGGCGGCGCTCGCCACCGATCTTGACCACAAGGAGCGTCAAGTCATGCAACAGTTGGGCGACTTCGTATCCTTCGAGTCTCACAACGTTTCATTGGGGGGCGATTTCAGTATTCAGGTCGCTTGATCACCCATTCTCTCTTTGAAATTGTCTTCTTAAATTGATTGCTGTTTGGATACTTGGAAATAAAGTGGAGTTTTTGTTCCTTTTGATTGATGACTCTTGTTTTAAGTCATTCTTTTTGTTTGGGGAGTGGATTGTACATTGGCTTTTTAGTTCTTTGTCTGCATTCTGGGCTGAAGCCGAAAACTTTCATAAGATTGAAATGAACCTTGCTTGTGTTGCTTTTGTTATAAGTCAGCTACAGTGGTTCTAAGTTTGGTTTTGGGTGATCCTTACCCAAGACAAATGAAGGCTCTTCGTAACTACATTTTGTTTGTTTTTGTTATAGGTTTGTTTTTTTAACAGACCACAATGTGAGGGAGTGATACAGTTTATGGAAGTATGAACGCTGGAGAAGTAATCGAAAGATAAAGAGGATAGGGTTGTAGTCTCTAATTGAATATTCGGGTTGGTATGCTTCTTGATCAACATTAAAATACTAGATCAGGAATCACATTTATTAATTAAGTTTGAATGTGTGATTCTCATTTCTTATAGATAGATTTTCCATACGAGGAAATGGTTTTTGGTACACTTCGGTTAGCATATTGTTGGGTTCAAGATACCGTTGATGTTAATTTTACCTTTTATTCTCTTTGGAACATATACGAGGAGAAATCAAAACTATGTTTCTTTGGTGCTTGTATTAAACCCTTCTGATTCTGGATCCTAAGTAAGCAGTTGATTAAGTTCCATTTGACGATGGTCCTGTTGTAGCCAGGAATGGAAGTTTGGTTAGTCATTATTCCACCTCTCACTCCCTAGTCATGCTGTATTATCGTTTGTCCTTTCTTGTACACTTATCATGATTTGTAAGACTAACTGTTGTGGTGGATCTGGCTTTTACTTTAACTGGAATATTCCTTTTAAATCTTAACTATTATGTTGTTTTAATGCTATCTGATCAGATTTTCCGCCGATTTTAATCAATTTAGCTTTGCTAGTTGGTTCACATAACGGATTGTTTCCAAATTATGGCTACTAATGCTAGAATCATCGATGCATATCTTCCTAATCTTTGGAGCTTCCATTTCCATATATACTTAGCCAGGGTAGAAGGTTAGATAACTTCAAAATATCATTTGAGAGGAGTTTTGCGTAAGTAACTTTGTAACACATAAGTGGTCTAACTTATCTATGCGCAAACAGAAATTTAATGAAATATTAAGGTAACTCTTTAATTGCCACTTACAGGATCCAGGGATAAGTTTACATTTGATCAATTGAGTTGGCGTTGTATTGCTGTGGATGCTAATATGCCATTTGCTATCTTAGATGGACACATATTAACGAGTTTGTGATTTAATTATTAAAACTAGACTTGAAGGAGAAAGTTTAAACGTGGAAGCATTATAATACAACCAAATCACATTGTTGTCTTTGAACATGAATTTGTTGTTAAACCGGAAATTGAATTAATTGGAGATTGCAATGACTAGGATAAATTTACTTGGATGTAGCTGTTTATCACAGATTTTTAATGGTTCAATACATTACAATTGAGAAAAGAACCACATTCCATCACTTGCAAGAAACAAGGGTCTGAATTTTAAAGATCCCCTACTTAGTTTTCCTTTTTCCTTCAAGTAATACTAGGGATGCTACAACTTAATACCAATAGTGCGACAGCTACGTGGTGCAACATTAAAGAGCCACGTATTCCATGGTTTTGATCCACTGTTAACCTTTCCTAGGAGCGTTTTATGCGGTTGATGCATCAAGACATAATTGGTTATGAATATCTAAGTCTCTTATATTGCCATATTTTATTCCATATTTATAAACAAACCTGGTAAGCCCTTCAATCAGAAAATGATGTATTTTTAGAAATTTCGAGTGATGTTGTAAATTAAATTGAAGTAGTTTTTATTGAGGATGCATGTGAGCATTGTTAGTTCAATTGGCAACTTGTTGCGCAGAAATTTCTTGAAGTTGTCCAAAAGTTAATGTTTTCAGAAAATGCTTAATACAGGTTCTGCAGAAGGCTTTAGAAGTATGGGACTTGCAAGCCATTCCTTTGAATAGTCCAGTTGCTGAGTCCGCTCAGATTAACCCCGATCTGGAGAATGCTTTTATTTGTCACTTGCATGACCATTGGTTCTGTATTAGGAAAGTAAATGGGGAATGGTATAATTTTGACAGTTTCTATGTGGCTCCGCAGCATCTTTCAAAGTTCTATCTGGCAGCTTATCTTGACTCTTTGAGCAGCTCTGGCTGGAGCATATTCCTGGTGAGAGGGAACTTCCCAAAAGAGTTCCCCATCACGTCATCTGAAGCTTCTAATGGCTATGGACAGTGGCTGTCTCCTGAAGATGCTGAGAGTATCACAAAATCCTGCAACTCAATGAATGCACTTAACCAAGGTGGTTCTACTCAGCAGGATGCTGTTGCATATCGAGAAGTTCTTTCAGAAATAGAAGATCGTGATTTGAGAGCTGCAATAGCTGCCAGCAAGGAGGATACTCTCCTGCTGGAGGCTGCTTCTGAATCCAGCGATCCTTCAAAAGCCAGTGGTTCTACTCAACAGGATTCCCTTGAGGTTCTTTCAAAAATTGAAGATTGTGATCTGAAAGCTGCAATAGCTGCCAGCAAGGAGGATTTTTTCCTGCCAGAGGCTTCTGCCGAATCTAATGCACCTTCAAAAGCCTGTCACTCAGTGATTGCTCTTCAAGAAGCTGGTTCTACTCAGCACGATTCAGTTGAAGTTCTTCCAGAAATAGAATATCAGGATTTAAAACCTGCCATAGCTGCCAGCAAGGAGGGTTCTTTCCTTTCAGAGGCTGCTGCTGAATCTAATACTTCTTCAAAAGCCTGTAACTCAGTGACTCCTCTTAACAAAGGTGGCTTTACTGAGCAGGATTCTCTTGTACATCAACAAGTTGTTTCAGAATTAGATCAGAATTTGAAATCCTAGATAGCTGCCAGCAAAGACGGTTCTTCCCTGCCAGAGGCTGCTTTTGAAGCTAATACTCCTTCGAAAGATGAAGTTAAGTGGAGCACAAACTGAATAGGAAAATATATGCTTTCAGATTCATAATTTTCTGACTGACAATGGTTCATTGCAGGTAGGATGTTTTGAGCACATTGTTCTGAGGTCATTAAATTAAACAACAATGTACATTCCTTATACATTTTGTTGAAATAGATTTAAACTATAGATTAAACGATGAATAACAATTCAGCTATAAAGATCTATATTATTCAAGATATCATGCTAGGTTTCGTGCATTTCACCTTTCTATACTGCATCAGTTGATGTTATGTCACAATTATCGAACTGTTGCTTTTACTTATGCATGTTAGTCCATTAGCTACAAAGGCTAGGGATGGTAAAACTGGTCGGGTCCGAATGATTCAAACCAACCGGTATTGTTTTTGCTCCAAACCTGCCCACTCAACCAGGCTGATCTGGACTGAAATAAAAAATTGAGTCTGGTTTAACCTAACTCTAACAAAAGGCTGGAAACTTCACTTCCTTTTGCTGCAAAATGACAAAACTAGAAAGTTGGCCATCTTAAGAGAAACTCATGAAGATGAAGATTCAAGCAGTTGACAAAGCCACACTTCAAGCTACGAAGCCAGTAAGTAACACACTTAGTAAGCCCATCAAGAGTCACAAAACTTTCTTCACCTCTGCCCCCATCAATCTTCAATGGTCGACTCTGTTTATACATACACAAACTATTCAATTAGATAACAAGTTGGAAAGTCATCGAAACTAAACGAAATTAAGACTAAAAAAAAGAAATGGGTGGTATGATGCTTTTAGGCTGGAACATGAAGAGAAATGACCACGTCTTTTTAGAATATATCCAATTCGCATCAATGTACATTGGCTCCTCAGCCAAAAGTAAAAGATGGGGAAAAAATAGTAAAGATTTAAGTGAGTCGTCAGATAGATAAAAAGGGTAAGAAACCCATTGTTCCCTTTTCTTTCTTCCACCGATCGTCTCTCTTTCTAAGAGATCTGAAGATTATTCAAAGTTTCGATTTTTGGGTTTTGCTCAAATGGGTTCATCCGATCGGTTGTTTAACAGACAGAGAACTGTTCATGAGATACTGGGTGGAGGTTCTGGTATGTTTCTCTAACAGTTTTGAACATCTTCCACGTTCAATTACTCTTGCATTCTGGTCATGTCCATTACATAAATCATTCGTTTGATAATTGGGAAATGTATTACCTTTTTCAAGAAATTCATGTTAGGAGTTGACAGGATTGTCTCCGATCAAATGGGTATCTTTAATAAGATCAAAAGTTTCATGCTTGTTCTTTGTTTTCAACAGTCGCAGATGTGATACTATGGAGGCAAAAGAACGTTACTTTGGGCATGTTGTTGGCAACTTTATCGTCTTGGGTGGTCTTTGAGAGATCAGGATATACTCTGTTGTCTCTCATTTCTAGTGTTCTTCTCCTCCTAGTTACCATTCTCTTCATTTGGGCCAAATCTGCAGCTATACTTAACAGGTAATTTCCAATTTCTTAATTTACATTGAAGAGGTACTGTCTTTCTATATCCTGATGTTCCTGCAATTAGACAATCTGATATGAATTAATTGCAGATATGTAGTAATTGGTATGTTACGTAAACCTCTTTAGAAAGGGAACTTTGAACATTGTCATTTGTTACGTTGGTGAATGAGGAACTTTGTTTGCGGTATGATGATCCTTGGAACTTGAATTTATTTGTTCATTTTCGGTTCTCCTCTCCCTTGAGCAGACCTCCTCCTCCTTTACCAGTATTGCATCTATCGGAAGAAATGGTGAAGGAAGTCAACGGATTGATCCGGAATCGTGTCAATGATCTGCTCTCTGTCTTTGAGGACATTGCGCTTGGCAAAGACACAAACTTGTACTTCAAAGTTGCTGCATATCTGTTGCTGATATCTGTAGTCGGGGGCCTAACAGATATGCTCACTTTGGGCTATATCAGTAAGTTTTACTTCGATGATTAGTGTTTATTGCAGAGGGAGAAACAAGTGTATTGTTTCTGGGTTAGAATAGGTTCATCCTGTTCAACAATTGCTGATTATGCCTGCTAGAAGTCTCTGTTATCCAAAAGTTATGGTCTGATTCTCCATTTTATCTCTGTTTCAGGCCTTGTTTTCATTCTCACAGTCCCTGCAGTCTATGAGAGATATGAAGATTGTGTAGATAAACACATCAACATTGCATTCAGAAAACTACGTCACTTGTATGCAAAGTTCGACGTTGAGTGTGTCGGAAGAGTTCGAAACTGGATTTTGGAGAAACAGAAACTGAGCTGATTACTTGACGAAATTTCTGAAGTGGTCTTTTGAAAGGTGCTACAGAGTGTGTGGGATGAGAAACTTGTCTTTGCCATAAATTCAAAACTTAGGAGATTGCTTCCTGATTCCTTTTGTCCATTGTATTTTGATCTTTTCTCTTCCTCTTTCTTGTTTCCTTTCTTTCACTTTATGTGAGAATTGTATAGGTGTTTCTGACTTTCAAATAGCTGGAATTGAGATGAAAATACTTGAATGACAAGTGATGGTTTCTTTGGTGTCATACATCAAATACTTTATATGATCTCTTAACCAATTTGTTTCCAATTTGCTTGTAAATTTTGTGGAATTTGGAAATGAATTGATAGGTTCACAAACAAGATCGGGACTAATCAACTTCATTCAATTGTGAACTTTGTAGACTCAAACTTAAAGAGTTAAAATTCACAACAGACTGTATACCTTAAATTCATAATAAACTGTTTTCTTAACCAAGAAGAGACAAGTTAATCAAAAAGGGGATTAAGACAAGTCCAGTCAAAGAATAAATTTGAGCATAAAATACATTAGGCCGTTAATCTAATCCTGACCACCTCCAAAGCTATCACGGTTTTCGTGTTGCCATCTGAATCCTTGTCCGTCATGACCCATGTCACCTGAATAGTATTTAGCTCGCCTGGATTGCGACAAATGTGATAAGGTAGGCGGAGGTGAAAAGGGCTGTGGTGTTGATATGCTTTTGCCATCCCTGAGTTCCATAGGGTTGCTAATCTGCACAAGTTCCATAGCCCTGTTGCCAGACGCTGGGTGAGGAGGAAGCATTGGTAGACCTCCTGGATTCCTTCCATAATCTCCTTGATAACATGCGACATTGCCCTGAGAATCTGACAAGCTACCAAAACCATCAGGACCTCCTTGGCTCCCTGATGCTGGTTCAGTGTTCCACGGCGGAGGATAATTTGGCATAAAATTGGCACCTGGCGGTGGTCTTGGTGGAAATCCCAGCAAAGACCCTTGTTCTGGTCCAACTTCCTGGGCAGAATTTCGTCCAGCCATCTGGGCCATCTCATAAGGAGCACCATAGAATGACTGAGCTCCTTCAGGTTGAAAAGGAGGAACTGCAAATTGCGGAGTCATCAAAGGATTGGAATTCATAGGCATAAGAAAGTTAGGCGGTTGCATGGCATTCATGGGCGGGTATTCTGGTATTGAAGACTCGGACAAAACTCCTTGCTGCTTGTCTGAATACTGGGTAGATTCTGGTTGGGGGTTTATCTGTATGCTATTTTGAAAATGATTCGGGAGGCCAGGGGGAGCATTGTCAGCATAGGGTTCTGAGTTGTAGTTTTGGGCCTGCCCAAAGAATGGCGGCGGTGGTTGCATCACTGGCCTTGGAACCGACTGTTCTCTTGTTTGCTGCCGGCGGGCTTTGTCTTCAGAATCAAGAAGCTGAGTATTTGAACCAGGTGAAATAACTGGCCTTGGGAGACCTCGAACTGTGGAATCAGAAGTAGTTGGCTGTCTCATACTTTGAACCTCTGATTCCAGGCAGTCCTCTTTCTCTGCATTTGGGTGTAGAAGATCAGCATGACTCTCATGGATATGAGTTTCAAATTCACTTCTCTTTAGGAAAGACTTGAGACAATGAGGAGCTGCACAGATGAAGATGCCTTCCATCAATTTGATTGTCTGAATCTTTTGTATACGTTCCTCACAACTGTGTTTCAAGAGAAATAAGCAATGATTCATTCAGTTCATTCTTAATCAAATGCAAACGCCAAATTGTCCAAATGCACATAAGCTGTAAGGTAACAGTGTTCTGAACACTGCAACTCGGTAATAGTTGACATAGAGTAACAATGTTACGAAAATTCCCAAAGAAAAAATTCACATGAAAGTAATATAAAGTTCAGCAACAAAGATTACAACCATAAATTTAGATGTCTACTTACAGATAGCAGATTGAGTCACTTCTTGCACAATCCAGACAGTAGGCATGCTCACAAGGGCTCTGCATGAGATAATCATGTCAAAAAGGAAACTATGACCCACAAAAAGTTAACGAGTTTAAAATGCTCGAAGATTCAACTTAAGAGGTACATCCATGAGAGAAGGAATGAGAAAAGAACATAACGAAAACAACAAAATCACAGAGTCTCACGAATATAAAGATGAGAACAAGATTAAATCAATCAACAAAATCCAGATTATATCGCAGCTCCGAAAGCCTACTAAATGAAGATAACATCACAAGAGAATGGAGTTCTAAAATCATTACTTCAATTGTGTCAAAGAAGAAAAAGAAAAACTTCAATCATACTAACAAGCAACTAAACAGTATAATTGGCTATTAGCTCCCATAAACTAACATTCAAGCTTATTCCTACCTCCAAAAGGAATGACCTTTCACTTGAAAGAGATTACTGTTCAGTTCACAGGATCAAGACATAAACAGAA
>JANITW010000004.1:63613198-63627213 GCA_027564335.1 Erythroxylum williamsii | reverse complement strand
AGATCTTTATTAATTAAAAGTAAGGCCGTATACTACTAAGCCTTTCCGAATCTCGTGTATTAGTGAAATTTTTACTGAATTGTTATTATTATTTAATAATTTGAATATTGACATAAATTTAATTTGGAAAAATATGATGAAGAAATTTATTTTTATGCCTTTTTAAAGGTCAAAAGTACAAAATTTCATTAAATAAGAAATAAAAAACATTTGTGACTAAATTTCATAATGCTCGTAAGTATGAATAATTAAATTTATTTAAAATATTTTAAAATATCTTCCTTTTTTATATTTTTTAATTTAGTATTAAAGTTTTAAAAACAATAATATTTTGACCTGATTTATCAAAGTTTTAAAAAATTAGTTATTAAAATACAAATTTTAAATTTAATACTAAAATAAAATTTTTTAAAAGATTAATTTTTATTCAATTTAAAAATGAATTTTATGTAATATATAATACAGACCTTATTACGTACCCAAGATCATACATGAAATGACAAAAACGAAAAAAATGCGAAATGCCTGATTTCGATTTCATTCTTAATTTTGAAGCAATTTTTGATGTCGAAACGAGCTCCGATCTTTCTGGAACAGTTGAGGAAGTTGTTCACTGCACTCGGTCTAGGCCTTTTACAATTTTCTCAATACGCAAGCTCTCTTAACGGATCAGAAAACTATATGCTTACGATTGATTTGAATAACTGTGGGAGACCTTAACTTTTATATAGATTATATATCAAGCTTTCCCATCACAAAGTTAATATAGACCAATTATAAATTGAAAGGGATTTATTTTCCACCCGAACTTTGATTCATTAATCTATATAATTTATTAAGTTATTTTACTACCCTTATTTTAATCAAATTACGTAAATTAACTGATCGGAAATAAAAATTACAATTAATAGTTGTCCACTTAATATGAAAAAGACAAAAAATGTCTATCTTTTAATTTTATATTCATTTGACCTAACCCAAGATTAAAAAAATAAATTGAACGTGCCCTTTTATTTCTAAATTATTTCTTATGATTCTCTTATGTGACGCGCAGAATCTTATGTTTTTGGTTTCCAACACTTATGTGATTGGAACCGCACTCTTAACTTAAGACTATTCAACGGGAGGTTCTAGTTAGGTACTTCACATCCTACGGTACTATGCTGCACCACTACAACCCAATGATTGCCCGAATCAATCGTGTCTCAAACAATGATGAGATCCAACGGCTAGACATTTGGTAAAGTCAAAGATCTACTCTGTCAACGTAAACCGCCGCGTGTTTAGTTACATGTTGTTAGTTATGTGTATATACATCTGAAGCGTGTAACATTCCGTATGTGTGGGGTTCGTTGAAATGGAAATAATAAAAATAAATAATAAATGATAAAATTGTCGCTTTCTCAAATTTATTTATTTTCACATCATCATTAATGGAAAAAAAGGTAATTTTCAATTTTCAAGTTTCCTTTTTATTTTTATAAAATAACGAATATTAAAAAATAACAAATAAGTATATGGATGAAGAAAAATTTTAAATATTTAATTGTTGATCAAATAATTTTTATGATTAATAAACAAATTTCTTCATTGATATATTTTTTTAAAATAATAAATATCATGATTTATATTTATTTAAATTTTAATGAGTCAGATCGTAATTATAAAATAAAATTTTCAAATTAGAATATAAATTGTTCATCCATATGTTATAAAAAAATAATAGAGCTTGCCTATATTTTAGTGAATGGAAAAGAATAGCTATAAAATATTTTCCAAATTAGAAAATAATTATAGAATTTTCTTATCATATGATACGATTAATGGCAAATCAAATAAGATCTTTTTAATTCGCATCCTTTGTATAAGCTAATAGAGATATTGATATTGAGATATGATAATTATTTTATTTAATTGACGAGGTCATTTTCTTGTGGTTGGTCATGCTTTGCTTTACTAATTGGTAATAGTTTCTTGCGAACAAGAGTAAGGAAGGATTAAAATTTTAATTTTTTGATTAAGAATGCATATAGTCAAAAGTGCACAATTTGTTTACTTTTGTGCCAAAATTTTGAAAATCTTAATTTCCTGAATAACTTTTAAATTTTGTATAAATAGGATTAAAATGTTACTTCGAGTTTCCGTTAAATAATACATGAATATCTATTTATTAAATTTATGAACAAAAATAATATTTATTTTAAAATGTTCAGTACTAGATTAATTTTTTTAAAAAAATTAGACAATTTTAAATTTATTTTCTTAGAACAATTGGGATTTTGGCATAATAAAATTTGTGAGATTAGGACTATATTAATTAAAAATATAATTATCTATTTTCAATGTAGTGTAATCTAAATTCTATTATCCAATACATCTACAATATTTTGTCAAGATACATACTCAAGTGCATGCAATTTTCTTCCCTTTTAAAAGAATAACATATCTCATATGATTGATTGGATATATACAAAATAACTATTGGTATATATTGTAATTTATATTCATCTTGGATCTTTGATAGATAAATCAATTATTTATTACAATTTTAGAATTTAACAAAATTTTTATTTAAATATTTTTACGGATCAAATTATTTATTTATATGTTAAAAATGATCCTAAAGCTTCGTTTATTTTTAAATTTATCAAATTCCCATTTACCTCTCTTTATTATTATTTTTTAATTTAGATGGATGATTTACTTAATTTGAAACTTTTTAATTTATATTCTTATCAATTCAAAAGTCACTTGATTTTATTTTTATGGATTTGTTAGTTAGAAATTTATAATGAAGATTTTCAATCACCTCTTATAAAATTGCACTTGATCATACAAGATTAAACATATAAAGGCAAATAACTTTCAAATTTAAGAGATTTAATTTAAAAAAAATTAGAGATAAATGCAATCTAAAATTTGATAATATCATAATCTTACATAAATATGAATAAGTCTTTACAATACCTTAACTATTGAGTCCTTCCAATGATTAAAACTCCAACATGTCCCAAAAACCAAACTAAACTCAATAAAAACAAAACTTATGACATGAAGAAGAGCACAAAAGCCACCATTATAAATCTAGCACAAAGCTCTCCAATGTAACAAGAGGTAGCAATTCTCGCATATGCTTCCCTTCCATTTCGGACGCTCTCCGACCACCACACGGACTCGTCGACCAACCCTTTTCATCTCACCTTCTAATTCCATTGATTTCGAGACAAAGTTCTCATCTTTTCCATTTTCTCTGTTTGTTGCTCTGTTTTCTTTTTTACTTCTTGTCCTGTTGGCGATTGAATGGCCATGTCGCCTGGTGGCTCCGCCACTACCGCCCCTTGTCCGACCACCACCCGACGACGCGTTGACACCGCCGACAAAACCGACGCAACCGACGAGGAGAGCAACGTTAACGGTTTGACATCTGGAGCCTACCACCATCATCACCACCATAGCCATTTCTTTCATAACCATTGTAGTCATCACCACCACCCTGTTATAAGGTACCTTCTTCTAAGGAGGAAAGTGTTCTTCTTTTTACCAGAGACGTGGTTGCTTGGTCTCGAGGACGCTTGTCATGGGATGGCATCGTGGGGTCAGAGTTTGAGATCCGGCAAAAACATGGGCCGTAAGTTGTTGGGTGTTTTAATGTTAATGGTGGTCGTATCGGTGTTCGTTAAGGTGTCGTTTCTGAGTCGTCACGTGGAGAGGACGAGAGAGAATAGCCTTATAATTATTCGAACGTTCAAAGAAGAATGGGCCATGGCTCAACGCGTCGTCGCTGAGAGAGCCGCCATGCCTAAACGTCGCTTAGAGAAGTTATCTGTGAGTTTCGAAATCCTCCACCGTTTTCCGTTTGGTTCCCGGGAAAAGAAAAATCTGTTCTTTGATTTATTATCCTTCTCTTACATTGAGTTTTCACGATCCTTGTTGCACAAATTACCTTATCAATCATCTAGTTACCGCATGTAAACGGTTCTATATGATCTGGGATTCCGTTTGACTGCAAATTCTTAGTGGGCTGGAATTGAATTTTCAGCGGCTAATGGTGGCTCTGGCCGATGTCCATCATCTACTTTTCTGTAATGTTAAAATAATGATTTTTCCACATAAGTTGATGGTTTTGCCTTTCAACTTTTCAACGGTCAAATGTAGCATTTCTTAACTCGGTTCTTTGGAGTGATTGAATCTGCACTGACTTTTCAATTTTTGCAGACTCAAGAGATTTGGATGAAGCCAAAGAGTGGTAACTATTACCAGTGCATAGCTCGACCAACCAAAAGATCACGTATGTTCTTTTCTCGGGACTAAATCAGTTACTGCTTCTGATGTTCTTGTCTGATATTTAAACTTTTTTTTTTCAGAAGTCAGAGCAACAAATGGCTACCTAGTGGTTCATGCCAATGGCGGATTGAATCAAATGAGAACAGGAGTAAGTTTTACTGTTATAGCCATGTTTTTCCTGTAACCTCATAACCTGAAGCTTTAATGATATGTATGTCCTGATCTGCAGATATGTGATATGGTTGCAATTGCAAAGTTGATGAATGCAACACTTGTTCTTCCTTTTCTTGATCATCAATCATTCTGGACAGATCCAAGGTAATTTTATTCAGTAATCTTCCATCATTATAGGCTTGTTCTCTCTTTTAAATTCTTACTTTTGTACCCTTTTCACAGCACTTTCAAAGACATCTTTGACTGGAAACACTTTATTGAAGTGTTGAAAGAAGATGTTCACATTGTTGAATACTTGCCTCCTAAATTTGCAGCAAAGAAGGCTCTCGTAAAAGCTCCCATTTCTTGGTCCAAGGTCTGCAGATAGTTTTATTTTTTCACTTTCTTTGTTCATCTTCAACCTATGTGTTCTTTGACTCTTAAGGCCTTGATGCTCCATTTTTCAGGCTAGTTACTACAGAGTAGAGATGGGAAATTTGTTGAAGAAACACAAAGTTATAAAGTTTACACACACGGATTCACGACTGGCTAATAATGGCCTCGCAAGTTCTATTCAGAAGCTAAGGTGTCGTGCTAATTACGAGGCTCTAAGATACTCAAAAGAGATTGAGGATTTTGGGAAGCTACTGGTTGATCGACTACGTAATGACAGTGAGCCTTACATTGCTCTGCATTTAAGGTAACATCATTTGATCTCTCACAATGATTGATGTTTCTCCAAGTGTGAAATTCAGCACAGTTCTCTGACATAAGCCAATGGTGAACGCCAGATATGAGAAAGACATGTTGGCATTCACGGGTTGCAACCACAACCTGACTGCAGAGGAAGCTGAGGAGCTTAAGATTATGAGGTATAAAGTCCAACATTGGAAGGAGAAAGAGATAGACGGTATAGAGAAGAGGCTCCAAGGTGGTTGTCCCATGTCTCCGAGAGAAGCTGCTCTGTTCCTCAAAGCCATGGGCTATTCATCCTCCACAACCATCTACATAGTTGCAGGACAGATCTACGGTGGTCGGAGCATGGAAGCGTTTCGAGAAGAGTTCCCTAATGTCTTTACACATTCTACTCTAGCAACTCCAGAAGAGTTGGAATCCTTTAAGCCATACCAGAATCGCCTTGCAGCCTTGGATTACATTGTTGCAGTCCAAAGTGATGTTTTTGTTTATACATACGATGGAAATATGGCCAAAGCTGTGCAGGGTCATAGGAGGTTTGAAGGATTTCAAACAACCATCAGTCCCGACAAGTAAGTCAAATGTTTATGCCACTTTGAATCTTTATCTTGGTTTGATGTTGGAACTAGCAAGTAATCTAATCTCCGTTTCAGGAAAAGCTTTATTGCCCTCATTGATAAGTTGGATAATGGCACAATATCTTGGGAAAAATTCTCTTCAAAAGTTAAGAGGATACACGCCAACAGGCTTGGAGCACCATATTTGAGGCAGAGAGGAGAATCACCGAGGTTGGAGGAGAACTTTTTTGCAAACCCTCTTCCCGGCTGCATATGCAATAAGTCACAGGAGCAAATTAGTAGCCATAAAATTGTACAGAGAGTTAATCCAAATGTTGGAACCTCAACTGGAAAATAAGAGTCAGGTTCTTCAACTACATTGCTCTTTATATTATTAATGCACATCGCCTTGATGATGGCTGGCGTGCATTTTGCTTCGAGTGGCTGGCACACGAGAAGTTTTGAGGTGCGCTGGAGGAACAGGGATATACACACAAGTTTCAGTGATGTTTGAGGATCTAACCAGCTCCTTAGGGGAGTAAGTGGAAAGCTCAAATCCATAGATTGATCAGCATAGATACACAGGAACATAGATATACATTTAGTCCATGATGGGGGTTCAGGCGTTTGATTTATACATTATTTAAGAAAGCAGAAGAAAGTGTTTGTAATTTTACTTATTTGACATATTCAAAGCCAAATGGATTCTATCCCCATTTTGTACTTTTTCTGAACCATATAGAAACCGAGCATGGCATTACGTCTGGAACTTGTGGTAGCATCTTGTTGATGAACTCAGCCAAGATTCAGATGCTACAAAAATGGTTGTAAAGCTCTTCATCTTTCAGAGAATTCAAAGCATGGTTGCCTGAATAAGATGGACAAAGTACCTAGAAAATTAACTAACCCACAACTTCAAATCAGCAAGAATAACAAATCACATGCATTTACGTACATTTTAGGCAAAAATATGGTTGCTGAAAACATATCATGACTTTAGCAAATAAGGGAAAAAAGAGTGTCAACTGATAGGAAGGTAGTCATGTGGTGCCAAACACATGACAGGAAGCCTGTCTTTGTTTTTATTGCATAGTTATAAGTGCATTCGGGATCGGCTGTGATAAAAATAAGCATCAAAAGCAAAGCTATAACATGATTCTTCAATGGATGCAGTTAACAGACGCATCTAATTATTTGAACCAGTTAGATACCTGCTCAATCAAGCAATACCAATCACATAGCTAATCATATTGGTTTTACGATCAACATTTGTGTAATTACCCTAGCTTAGACAGAAGCAATAACTGGAATCTGCAGTAAAAACATCAAACATAAAATACCTTACCGTTGCTTGGCACTGGTACTTTTCATGATGTGATAAATATCTTCCTAGCCACAAATTGAAAATAATGTAGTGAACTCATGCAACAGCCTGGTCGCATGGATACATCTAAATGTTTCCGTTCCCTAGGATGTTTTAATGGTCAGATGAAAGCAATTCGCAAAGCTTTTAAAAGTAACCATGGAAAATTTGCTGAGAGGGAAAATGCTCATAAGAACTCTTTTTTTGCTCGCAGGAAGAATCATGTACACTGCATTCTTGCCCTATAATTCAGATGTGATCTAACGCATTGTCTCCTGGGACTGGTTCTCATTTGTTCACCTTAGAGGAAATCCTCACATCCTCTGCCAATAAACCGATCAGGCAAATCATGTTTTGATGCTTCAATTTTGAATACATTCTACCACATTGAAGGTACATAAACCTGTTCTTTAAGGTTTTGTGTGGCACTTTCGGTTGGAAAGCCTCTTACAGCACCGATTGTCCATTGTGATATAATTCCTGCTGCAACTGCAAATCGAAGCTGCCTCTCCAAGACATCTTGATCTTCAAACATCTCAGGACAAGTGGTAAGCTTTCTCATTATAGCAGCTACAACGGCATCACCAGATCCTGTCCTATCGCAGGTAAATGGGGTTATAAGCACATCTTCTGTGCCAACTACTGAACCATCAAATGATGCAGTGTAGTAATGAATCCTAAGTGTTCCATCAGTCACAAATAAGAACTTCAGTTTGTTATGCCACAATGGTGCAATTTCCTCACGTGTATAATGATAGTAACTTCTCCGCTTCTTCATCTGCTCATAACTTTCTGCATAGTATTGAGGCCTGTAATTTCTTTCCCTCTCGTAATAATCCTCATCCAAAAGAAATTCCAATTCTTGTCTCGAAACCTCAACAATGTCAGCTTCATTCCAAGCTTTCTTGATAAATTCCCTTGTTTCATCACGCGTATTCCACAAAGGAAGTGGCAAATTCAAATCGAAAAATACAAGCCCTCCAAATTTTTTAGACCATTTGATTGCTCTGAAAAGAGTTGACTCCATGGAAGGAGACATCAGAACTTCCGAATTGAAATGGAAAATCCTTGCCTGCACAGAAGATACAACAGCATAATTTTTATTCAATATCAATAAAATTTCACTAAAAGTGAATTGAAGCAATTGTACATCACAACAATTTTAACATCCCATAATTAATGCTTTTAAGACCAAAAGATCAAAGCTTTCAATCGTGGAAACTAACCAATTGGAGTTAGAGAAACAGTATCATTCATATTAAGTCTCACTCACCTCTTTAAGCACAGCAAGATTCAATTCAGAGGCAAGAAGAGAGTCTTCAGCAGCCTCCTTCACCATCTCCATTCTCATCTTTCCATCCTCAAATTTCACCTTCATAAGAGTACACGCAGTTCTCACTTTCCCATCAAACGTAACAGCCCGAGTCTGCACTCTTTCTTTGTTCATCATCAACACCAACTCTGCTCCAAACGCATCCTCACCAACCTTCCCCATGAAAGCAGCTCTACCCCCAAGCCTCACGTGCGATATTGCCACGTTTGACGGCGGCCCACCAGGAGCCCTCGCGAACTCCGGCGGGTCCCACTGCAGCATCTTCCACTCCGAGTAGATGTCCGGGTGCATCTGGTTCCAGTGCACCCTCACCGTAGGCAAAAATTCCCTTTGTACGGCTCCGAAGCAGCATATCAGTGGCGGGTCATCGTACGGGAAGTCTACGCCGTCGTCGTAATCTTCAACATAATCGGGATTCCAACTTCCATCTATTGTGCCCTTTTCTGCTTCCACACTACTTTTCTTGGTTCGTCTTGTTTGTTTCTTTGTTGTGGTCGGAGTTTCCGTTTCCGGTGAAGAAGGTGAAGTGGGTTTCTTTTTCCGGCCACGGCGTGAGGGTTTTGGGGATTCAATGGCGTCTCCGGTAACAGAGCTGCCGTCGACGCAAGCATTAGAAGGGTTTAATGGAAAATGTGCGTTAAGACGGGATTTCCGAAACTGGGTCGTTGTATTTGTTGGGTTTAGGGAGATATCGCCATAAAAGTAGCGAATTTGTGGAAGCAGAACAGAAGTAGCCATGGCTTTCAGTACATTGTTGGGTTTATCCATTTTTGTCTTGGGAGACACTATATCGGGTCATGCTGTTTGGCTTTCGGATCGGATTTACCGCCTACGTGGTGATGACGTGGTCCAATGAGACAGGTTTACGTTGAAGTGCACGAAGATCTTGTCGTTTTGGATCGTTTCCGTTCAAGAAGGGGTTTTCTCAAGTTTCTGTTTCCATCTCTCTGATAGATAACATACCATTGGAACAGGAGAAAACAGAAGAGTTTTGGCGTTCATCTTTCACCGGTAAGTCGAGTTTGTTTACTCTTTTAACTATATTGTTTCTGTTCCCTGATAAGGATTCACATGTTCTTTTGTGGTGATTGCATGGAGTTTAAAGCGAAGAACAAGCTTTGTTTTTTCGTCTAGTAAAATGAGGATTGTTTCACTTGTGATTGGGATCTTCTCTCTTCTAAATTGTCCAGTTTTTAGTATCCATCAAGATCAAGCTATGAACTTTCTATATGGATTCTCTTTGTTGCGAGTGTTTACTGGGTTTGTTGGGGGTCATCAATCGGAGTAAAGTAATAGATTCGACTGTCACGGATTTGGCCTTAGAACTAGAATTCTTGTGATGCTTATCCAGATTATCTAGGTTGAATTATGAACTCTAGTTACGGGCTCCTTTTCCTTTGGTCCAATTATGTGAATTATGAGCATCCTGCACATAATGTTGTTAGTGCTCGTGATCATGAGCTCTGCAGAATATTTGTTTTGTAATGCTTGAATCTGAGCTGAATCAGTTGCAGGTAGTGTTAGAATGATATTGCAAGGATATTGGTAGTCAGGGAGTAGCAGAATTTCATATTTAGCTCACTTATTGCGTAATCACTAGTGCATCAGCTCTGTTAGTTGTTCATGATCAATTTTGGCAAGCTTGGTGAAATTTTGTATAGGGTTCTGTCAGCTAGTTTTAGTGTTACAATCAACACCTTAATCTGTTACGTGAAGAGGGAGCATCAGCAGAATAGTAGTCGGTTTTTAGTGCGTATCCATCCAAACTTGATAATTCAAATTGAAGACTTTTTCTTGCCGTTCATTGCCATTAGTGTGTGATTGTCCTGAATTAGAACTCCGCCTTTTTAGTTGCATCCAAGGTTCGAAACCCTGTTCTTGGAAGGGATAGAGACAGCTGACTAATCTTAACACGGAACTTAGTAAAATGAAATGGTTGAATAATTGAACAAGAGATTACTCAGAAATGCACATTGCATGCTAAGACTGCGCATTGAATTTCTATTTGAAATGATGAACATCATATACCTTGCAGAAATGGGTTTCTGGACTTTACTGGAGGGCCTTCTGCTTTTTGCAAATGCATTGGCAATACTGAACGAAGATCGATTCCTTGCTCGAAGGGGATGGACTCTGGCGGAAATTCAAGGGGGCAGAAGAAATTCACTCAAAGGGCAGGTCATTGGGCTCATACATGCTTTTCAGTTTATGAGACTACCTCTTATTATCCTGAATATTATTGTAATCATAGTGAAGTTGTTTGCTGGATGAGTTCTTAAGGAATAAGTCTCAGGTTCTTTTGTATCAGTTTTGCAGCAACTTTTATGTCACTAAATGAATTTGCTTGATTATATATCTGCTCTTATGACTGAAATTATCTTTAGATAGTTAACTATTCTCTGTCTTCTGAACCAGGACCATAACAAGATAGAATGCTGAAACACTGCAAAATCTATCTGATATTATAATCCAAAGGCAACACTAGAACATTGTGAAGTAGCAAAATCCATCTAGTTATTACTGGAAGAAGGAAACAAACTTATGCTGTATGATCTCAGCTTCACTAGCGTATACACAAGTACATTCTTAGTCAATCACTCTATAGGAATCATAACCTCATTAGTCCTGAAAGGAGGCAGAGTCCAAGGTGGGTTATATCTTGCCAATAGACACTGACCAATCACCTTATGACCATCTCTCTCCAAGCTCATCTTAAGCTTCTCCACTTTGTCCTCCACCACCCGGTCTGTTGTCACACCACTAAACTTCACTACCCCATATTTTCTCTCACCCACTTCCTTGATCAACACCCTATCATCCAATGGCTTCGGGGCGTCCTCGGCCTTTGCATACTTCACCGGCAACAAGAACTGCATGGTCACCCTGCTTTTCCCCTCTCCACCATTCTCCTTGGTCACAACAGGAGCTGTCATGGCAATCTTTTCACCACCAGTACTCTTGGTTATAACCGGGGCTGTCATGGCTATCTTCTCCGGCTTCGTGTTCTGTGGATTGCCTAAGGCTCCTATATAATTGGCCAACACCATGAATCCACCATCTTTGTCACCTTTCATTTCAGATGGATCATATGTGACCTCTGCTAGGACAGATGACGGGTATTTGCGGATTTCATACTCATTTGTGGATTTGATGACTTCATACTTGGGAGTTTCTACACCGATCTTCCCAAATACCATTCCCATTTTGAAGCTAGCAAGTTTGAGGTGTCGAGCTTGCCAGAAGTGAAGAACTCAAATTGTGTGGTTTTCTAACTTTTGCCTTATACATGGATCATACTTCTATATATAATGGATACAGGAATGAATCAGATACAATGAGAAAGCCTGGAAATTTCCTCTCTGGATGAGTACTGTGCAAGCTTAAGACTTTCTAGTGAACAATACGGACCGCTTGTCTTGTAGTTTGTCTTCAAGTATAGTTTAGTTTCTGCGGTTCATGGGCAAGCATTTATGTGGACACTTCTCATCCACAAGGACGTGTTTAGAGTCAAAGTTGACATGTGGCTCTTGTAAACATCTGCAGAGTGTCCTGTACAACTCTTAGCACTTTTTCTATCTTCTCCTCCAAGGAAGCTGCAAAATGAAAATGAAAATGAAATGCCTGTCTCAGCCACACTGTAACTTTCCACATTTCAATTTCAGACAAATCTCCTAAAGAAAAACAGTTGCTTAGGTTATTAATTTAGGAAGTCTGGTCCTTGGACGGTTAGCATTTAGTTTGCAAATTGTCTAACCAAATTAGGCTCCACGGCATTGACAAAATTAAACTTATAAACCCATCATCATAGTTCAGAGACATAGCCATGTCATTAAACCTAATGTTCTAACAGAAGCGGTGAGAAAACAGATTATTAGCTTAAAATATCAAGTTTTTCTGTCGTGAAAGCAGAGTCCTTTCCTGTTCGAAACAATTAATTTTCTTAACCAATGAGATAAGGGTCGATATTGAGAAATAAAAGAGACAGGAGTTTTGGCAATACTTCTAATAAGAGAACATGAATCCATGATGACAGAAGCTGGTTGGACCTCAGAATCAGTGTCTATCTTCAGCTCCAATTAGGAATTTCAGATAGATAACGCAGTTTCTCAATTAACATCATCGATCCAGTTAGCCATGGCGAAGCAATTCATAACCCACAAAAAAATGGTAGTAAGAAAACTAGAACATGAAATCCCCAAAAGAAGGGGAAACAGATAAAGAAGCAAGAGAATCTGAAAGACATGAGTTTTACGCTATAAACACAGAACTGGATCTCAGGGTATTGAAGTTATCTCCAATTCAAAGAGTTGCAGATAGATAACGCAGAATATGAACAACATCATCGATCCATTGAACCCAAAACCAGGTTTTGGTTGAAAAAAAAAGTTCGAAAATAGGAGCATCTCAGATGGAACTTTCCCCATAGTTCTTCTTCACAGCATAATCATAGTGCAAGGATAACAATTTAGTTCTCTCATCACCGATGCCCACTAACACAAATTTTTCAAGAAAGGAAAGATATTTGAATCAAAGCAATGAATCTTGCCGTAAATTCTCGAAGTTGGAAAAACAAAAGCGATCCGAAGAGTACCTATAAAGCTTTCGACTTCAAAACCCTAATTGCTAACTAGCTCTCTATATAAATGGGTCTGTTAAGCCCATGAAGAGAGGGCTAAGGCCTCATGTTAAGAAAGCTGTTCAGTTGGAGAACAGCTTGGATTTTCTCATTGTTCTTGTGAGGCGAGTTGTGTTTGTTCAAGTGTTAGGCAAGCCTGCTAAGCTAGCTTTGTCATTTCATTTTTTATATTGGTAGAATGATGCCTGTAATAATTATAAATATATGTTTCGGATAAGTTATTTGATAAACCAATGACTATAGATTAAATAATGAATTCGATTCAAATAAGGTGGTCGAGTTTGGCTCCAAAGGACAGGTTTGATACCCTTCAAACTCTTGTTTCTTGCTCAATAAGTATTATCTGAATTTGCAGGATATCAGATTTGCCATTCTTCGCTGATACATTGGTTTCTTGTTTCTTGCCTCACCGTTGGTGCTTTGATCCATTTCAACCATGTCTGGAATTACGTACTGCTTGAGATTTTCAGGTCGTTTCAACTTTGAATTGAGAAAGCTATAAGTGAATCTAATCCCTTTTACTCGCCTGCATTTGCCAGGACATTGCTCCATGGCTTTTATCTGACAACATCAGCCTTGTTCAAGGGAAAAAAGAGCACCAAAAGAAGTTGATGTGCGGATGATCAAAGTCCAAACCAAGAACTCTTATGGGCTATTCGGAAAGTTTTGAATTGAATTCATTAACAAATTGAATTCAATTATATTAATGAGATTGAATTGAATTCAATTTACACTGTTTGTAACAAACTCAGTAATAATAAAAATGAGTTCAATTATACTGTTTGGAATGAAAATAAATATAGTAAAAAATGAGAATGAATATTATTATTATCATTATTATTATTATTATTATTATTATTATTACGGTTAGTTAAGGAGAATGAACGATTATTATTGCCATTAACAGTAGTTGATTTATAAAAAATATTGAAAAATAAAATTTTATTATATTTTAATTAATTAATTAATCATATTTTAATTACTTATATTGTA
>JANITW010000004.1:63531017-63541096 GCA_027564335.1 Erythroxylum williamsii | reverse complement strand
CTAAGATGCTTTTCACCTCTCTCGTTTCCTGTTCTGTGGCTTTAAAGAAAAAGATAGAGTCATCTGCAAATAGAAGATGAGAAACTCGAGGGCATCTAAACCCCGCTCTATGCCCATGAAGCAAACCTTGTCGTTCCGCCGATTAAATAACATAGAAAGACCTTCAGCACAGATTATAAATAAATACGGAGACAAAGGATCCCCTTGTCTAAGCCCCCGACTAGGCAAAATAGGGCCTACTGTCTCACCATTCACCAGTATAGAGTACTTGACACCGGTAACACACATCATTAACCAATGTACCCATTTATCATGAAACCCCAACTGTCTCAGCATCTGCTCGAGATAGCTCCACTCCACTCGATCGTAGGCCTTGCTAATATCAGTTTTCAGAGCCACCGACCCAACATTACCCCATGTAAAATTCTTCATACTATGAATAGTTTCAAAGGCAACCAAAATATTGTCTGTTATCAACCTTCCTGGAACAAAAGCCGATTGACTAGGGGAAATAACATGTGGGAGAACTTTTTTAAGCCGATTAGCAAGCACTTTAGCTATAATCCAATACAACACATTACATAGAGCAATAGGCCTATAGTCTTTCACCCATTCAGGACTGTGAATAATTGGAATTAAGACCACAAGTGTATCAGAGAGAGTTGGAGGAAACATACCTCGTTCCAACCAAGAGCCACAACCCGCCACTACATCATCTCCCAAAATGTGCCAAAATCTTTGAAAGAAACCCGGGTTAAGACCATCTGGTCCTGGCGCCTTATCTGGGTGCATATGGAAAACGACCTCACGAAATTCTTCTTTCGTAAATGGTTCTAAGAGCATCCTATTATCCTCTGCACTCACTCTGGCTTGTATTAACTGCGTAACGGTATTATGACAATTACCACTTGTTTGAAATAACTCCTGGAAATACTCCAAAACTAAGCCATGCATACCATCTCGGTCTCAACACCACCCTCCAGTAGCATTCTTCAACCCTGTTATTAAATTATTTTTCCGCCTCCCTTTAATGTGGGCATGGAAATATTTGGAGTTCATATCCCCATATTGAGCCAAAATAATTTGGCTTGCTGTCGACGTGTCACCTCATCTTCCTCAAGCAAAAGATTCCATTTTGCCCGTAGGCGATCCAAGTCACCCCCATCGGTTCCAGCCTTACGCTCCTGTAACAGTTTCTGTACCAGTGCTCGTTTTATATTTCGATCTCTATTTCTGCGTCTTCCCCATAGTTGTAATTCTGCTACACAATTGTCTTTCTTATGCAGAAGATCAACCTCACCCTCACACCTCCAACCCGCCACCACTACTGCTTCCAAATTTGCATCCTGGAGCCATGCATTATCAAAACGGAACCTGCGACAAACCGTATGTTGAGAGTCTGGGCTGGTATCCAGTAGCAACGGATCATGATCGGAAATCGGAGCCACCAGAGATTGGACTGAACATTCCGGAAACCGCAAAAACCATCTACCATTACCAACTGCACGATCTAACCGCTGCTTCGCAACCACCTAGCTGTTTCTCTTCATATACCACGTAAACAAACTACCCGTATACCTGATATCATGCAAATCACAATCTGATAACACATCTCTAAAATTCCGAATTAAATAATGTGGATGATCATGAATTCCCCATTTCTCTTCTTGACTTAGCAACTCGTTAAAATCACCAATACATACCCACTCTTTATCATCTTGTCTAGCCAATGCTCGAAGCAAATTCCAGTTCTCTTGATTCTTGTTAATCGTCATTTTTATTTCTATCAGTTAGTCCGAGTTGTTTGATCGTTTTCCAATGAAATTTGTAACATCGTAGAGGTTTGCTAATCAATTGTATTGGGAAATCACTTTTGGGAAATAGTTGGGGCCATGGTACATAGAGCAAGCACTGATTTTGAGCCTCTTTCATAAAAGATTGTAGGCAAGTCAGGTTTTAGGTAACATGTTCTACACGAATCATAGATCCATTATTTTTCTTTTCATTTTAATTTTGTAGTTAAGGAATGATCAAAATGTTGTTTTAAGTGACAAGAGTGAGTAATGTCATTCAGCAGCGGTGTTTCAAGTTAGGTATTATGCTACTCTCCATATTAGCCTACTTCTCACAGTCTTTATCACCAAAGTGCTAAGAGACTTGAATGTTTCATATGTATTATTCTGGTACGATTAGATGTAGACTTCCTGAAATGTCAAATAGAAAAGGAGAAAGAGAAATGGAAGGAGGGAGTAAAGTAGTATAGCATAGGCCTCTGTTCCCATAATAGCATCTATTTTCGGGATACTAGTATCATCCAAATATGTGTACTTAGAACACTAACAAGTTATTAGCTTTTTTTTATTTCATCAAAGAGCTTATAGCTCTACCCTAAGACAAGCAAGTTTACTGACTGCATAAGATGTCAATCTTATTAGAAATCATCAGTTAATGAACTTCTACATGATGGATTTTTCATTCTCAAATTGTGAAGACTGGCCTTGGCATTGGTACAAAGACTACCTTTGTGAATGAAATGTTAGGATGCAGTGACCTTAAAGTTACATTTTTTATGTAGTGGAAGTGGGTCAACTTACTCAAATCATAGATTTACTATCAAGAAGATTTGTGTTGCGAAGCAGACAATGGTAATTAGAATATGATTTATATGAGTAAGATATTTAGGTAATTGAGTTAAAACAGTACTTATCTTCTTTTCCATGGTATTTTCTACTTTCAACATGTGCCATTGTACCCAAGTGTAAGTGGATAGTGGTCTTTTGTCTATGTAAGTGTGGGTCTGTGTGGAGATTTGTGCATGTTTGATGGTGTGGATATTTGCTAATTATATTAATGATTTTCATCGACTCAAGTTCGCCACGAAGAGTTTGTAGCCGAACTTGCTTGACACACTCGGCACCTTTGTACGCCTTCTCCAAAGTTTCCCATGCATCTTTCGATGTAGTAGCACCGGCTATTTTTTCAAAATCGGCTTCATCAACCGATTGATAAATGATGTAGAGTGCGATTTTGTCTTGCTTGCAACTCTCCTTCAACGCCTTTAGTTGGGCTGCCGAAAACCCGTTTGTATTTTCCGACTCAGTGCACTCGCTCTCGACTACTTCCCATGCATCTTGCGAGTCAAGCAACGCCTTCATTTGGATGTTCCAATTTTTGTAGTTATTTTTGGTAAGACGTAGGACCGATATGTGGCCGCTCGCTATGCTAGTAGTTGACATGGCTCTAATACCACTTTGATAGAAATAAAAATGACGATTAACAAGAATCAGGAGAAATGGAAGAGACAATTGGATAATTTCTGTATTAAAGCTTTTGTTTCTCTCACTCTTACTTTCTACCAACATCATATATCTCTATTAATAGCCCTAAACATCAAGTTAGACTCCTAGAAAAAAAAAGTACAAGAATAAATGCAAAAAACAGAATTCTAAACAACACTCTTAATTATGACGTCTCTTCAATAAACTAGCTATAACTTCTTAATGGGAACTCTAAAAGACCAGGGACTTGAACCATCAGAAACTAGATTTGAAAGCATCCCAAATGCATAGGTCATACATTAAAAATAGATAACATTTGCCCCTTCAACTTCTCATTTAAAACAGTCTTAAAATCTGTCTACTGGCTATTACGAATTTCACAATTAAGTTTACTCATCAAGAAAATGAGGAGATCAAGTACGACTCAGATCTCCCGGATGATGATGAGCTGTTGGTTTTACGTAGTCTGCATGAAGTGGGGGTAAAGACTCAGATCGGTGAATAATTTGAAAAAACAAGCAATGAAGTGAATGATGTCAACTTTAACAACTTGATTCCCTGTACCTGGATTCTTCAGACAATCCTACAGTCAATGAAGGATTTTTCCTAGAAGATAATGATCTTTCTAATCTTGTGGATCCAAATTCAGTGGGAGACTTCACAGATTTTGATGTTGTTAATATCTTAATTTCTTTAATGCTGTCGATGATAACGTGACGTTTGATCCTACTGAGATAATGGGATTTGAAGATTCCATTTCTGACCAAAAACTCGAGATCCAGAAGGTAAATTTCACTTCGGTCTATTGAGTGCTTTTATAGTTAATAGAAGTATTAACTTGAAATGCAGAAGGTAAAATCCTTCTTTTGAGTACTTTTATAGTTCTTAGAATTTTTACTGAAAACCTAGACAGGATATAAGTGGACAAAATGGGGATATGGCAGTAGCGCGCAAAATATACCCAGAAGGACTTGGTAATACTGAAGCATCATCTCCGAAGCAAAAACCAAACAGCATGGAGTTTGATTCTGGTATGTTCAACTCTTTATGGCCTATCATTCTGGTTTTGTGTTTCCTTTTGCGCTGATCTGAATTGTTTATTCTGGTGTAGATGTCAAATATCCATTCCTCAATCAGGCCAGTCACATGTTGAGTGGCACCCTGCTCCTGCCTTCGCATCCGAGTTCCCTATCAAGGATTCATCTCTACTATTACGTCTAGCACAACGTTCAAGCTCCATTCATGTTACAGCTTGTTGGACATTCTTGCCCTTACTATTAAGGGCATTTGTGTCCGTCCCTTTGTAAATGGACAATCATTAATTGTATTTTTGGTTTTTCAATAACTTATCAGTTAAATTACGCAATTCGATCCGAATAAGGGTAATAAAGTGGCCCAACAAATGATCTAAATTAATGGGTCGAAGTACGAGACAAAAATGGATCTCCTTTAGTGTGGACCTGGACCATATCGGCCTTGTGATGGGGAAGCCCGATATGGAAGCTATATAAAAGTTAAGGTCTCCTGTAGTTGCTTATGAAATTCACGAGCATTAAGTTCTCTGACCCATTGCGAGAGCTCGTGGTTAAGTAAACTGCAGAAAGACCTAGAGCGGACGACAGCGAACAACTTCCTCAATAGACCCGGGAAGATTAGAGATAGTTTGGATGGAAAAAACTGCTTCGGAAGTCGGAATGGAACCGAAATCAGGTATTCCTCTTTTCCTTCGTTTTTACCCATTCATGTTTGATCCTGGGTGCGTAATATGGTCTGTGCTACGCATTACACGTGGTATCAAAGCGGTTACGTGATCGGGTTGACGAAAAGCAAAGGTTTTTTAGTTTTCATTCTTTACAATTTTCTCCAATTTTTGATTTGTTTTTCTGCTTTTTTACGTGAATAATTGCGTAAAAGTAGTGTACATGTGGTTAGCTACGGAAAACGGGTCAAAAAATGTCCAAACGGAGCAAAAAATTGACTTTTCAGTCACCGAAAATCGCCCTCCACGATGGAGGGTGATACAGCGTCTGGTGCATGAGCCCGACGCTGCTACAGTAGCGAGGGAGAGGCGGTGCGGATGGCGCGTGCAGCGTACGTGCCAATCGCGCCCCGCCACGTCCCACCGCACGAAAAAGGATGTGTGTGGAGAGTGCAATGCAAGCGCCCACGCGTCGCGGGCTCCCACGGGCCTCGGACCGCGGGAGCGTTCGTCACACGCGTCGTATCCGGTGCAACACATGGACCGACGGATCTGGGACACGTGTTTGCGCGTGCGGCACACCCGCTGTACAGTGATCACGTGTGTGGGACATGCGGCAGATCACTGTGCCGCGCGTCGACGCTCTTGCGTGTACAGGACGCGCTGTGCGTAACCACGCGCGCTGACGTGGGCTGCCACGTCGCGGCTGACGTCAGTGGTCTTCTGCTACAGTAACCCATAAAAAAAGGAAAATTTTTAAAATTCCCTTAAAGGTTCCCCGAGTCCTTTTGGGTCAGTTTTCGAGTTCGGGAAAAATTTTAAAGGAGTTTTTAAATTTTTCTGGAATTATTACGTTGGTAATGCTATTCTGGAAAAGTTTTAAAACTTATCAAAGCTAACTCTGAGTGTCTTCGTACTTCAAACATCACATGAAGGAGACATTTAAGGTTTAATGTCTCGTGCGGTACGTTCGGTGTCGGAAAGTACGATAAACACCCTTCTTGAGATATTTGGTGTTTACAAATTCTCAAATAAAGTTTAAAGACAACGTTTTTAGTATTAGTATGTGTTAATCGTTTGTGAATCTGGTTCTTCATTTATGACTGATTTTCACATACTCTATGCCCATATAGGATGTGAGGATAACATAAAGATGTATCCCTTGTGTGTGTGGACTATCTAGGCTACTGGTAAGAATGTAGTCACCAAAGTGACCTTTCGAGTCAGTATTTTAGATTGATCTACTAACATGTTTGGGGATGTCTCTGACCTTATGTTTGGTTATTCTGCCCAAAGGTGTTGACCTTACATAATGTTTTGAGATGTTCATAAAGGCATTTGATAGAGGAAAGCTATTGCTTAAATGGTCTATTCACCCAAAGGTGGTAGTATCATGAGAGTTGATGGTTTGTACTCTGATCGCTTTTATGTGGGAATCTGATTGGATATATTATGTATTCAGCCCAAAGGTGTTTCATAATATGTGTGATTAGATTCTCAGAAGAAATACTTTAATGCTTTGAGTATCGTTGTTATCCTGCATTTATACTGTTTTAACATTGTCTTTTCTATTCTTCAGTCACCCTCTCAGTCAACAAAATGTTGTCACCATTGAAACCTTGAACGGTTTCAACTTCAAGAAGTGGAAGAAGGACGTAGATTTCGCATTGGAGATAGCGGATATCAATATGGCCATGCATGTAGAGAGGCCTTCCCCACTTACAGATGTCAGCTCGGAAGCTGACAAAGCAGCAATGGCGACCTGGGAAAGGTCAAATAGACTGTGCTATTTGACTATTAGGAGGTCAATACCAGATCATCTGTTGAGTGGATTGCCGGACACGACAGTAACTCGTGAATTCATGGACAGTACATCCCAAAGGTACAAGGTCTCTTCTCATGCTGAGCAGTGCCTTAATCAAGGAACTTTTCTCCGTGAGGTACATTAGAGAGGGAGGTGTCCGAGAATATATCATCCGGATGGTGCATCTTTAGAGTAGGCTGAAGGCACTAGATATAATAATTCAAGACTTGCTGATAGTGCATCTGGCACTAAGTACTCTTCCTAAGGAGTTTGAGATGTTGGCCACCTCCTACATCTCCTAGGATAAGAACTGGGATGTTAATATTTTAATTTCCTGGTGTGCTACAACAGAAGAGAAGATCAAGAGCTCTTCTCATTCAACTATGTATGTAGCCGCGAAGGGTAAGGGGAAGGCTAAACCCTAGCAGTCTAAAGGTAAGGATAAGGGTAAGAAATCCAAACCCTCTCCTCAAAATCAGAGTGGGCAGTCCAGCATTGCGAAGGGCCCACATGACCTTAAGAAGATGAGATGCTTCTTCTGTAAGAAGAAGGGACATAAGAAGTCTGAGTGTCAGAAGTACAAGTTGTGGTTGGTCAAACAAGATTTTTCAGTTAACTCCTCGGCCTTCATGATTCATAAATCCAATGTTGTTATAACCACATCAAGTTCTTGGTGGTTAGATAGTGGAGCTTCTAACCATGTTGCTTCCATAATGCAGGGATTCAAATCCAAGAGAAGGCCGACCAAAGGGGAGGAGAAGCTGATGGTCGGCAATAATGAAGAGGTAGATGTTTTGTACATAGGAGATGTAGGATTAAACCTTGATATAGGGTTTATACTAGTTTTACGGGACACATTTTATATACCGTCTTTTAGACAGAATCTGATCTCTTTATCAGTTTTGGATAAGGAAGGTTTTCATTTTGTATTTGATAATACAGTTGTAAATATTTCTATCAATACAAAACATATTGATACTCCCTTCTTATCATATATATTGTATAGAATATGTCTTACTACTAATGAAATGTATGCCTCTTTATATGTTGCTGAACCTGTTACTCAAAAGAGAACCTTCATAAAGGAAACATCGTACATGTTGTGGCATAAACATCTTAGCCACATTTCCAGGGAAAGGGTTGAAAGATTGATAAAGGATAGCATTCTCCCAACTCTGGACTTTAGTAATCTAGAGACATGTATCGATTGTTGTAGGGATAAGTTGACCAAAATAAAGAAAAAAGGGTCAACTTGTGCTTTTGGTTTATTGGACCTCATACACACAGATGTCAGTGGTCTTTATATAGTCATGTTGTGCAATGCTAGGTACTTCCTGACATTTATAGAAGATTATTCCTATTATGGTTATATGTTCTTGCTTAAAGAGAAGTCTAAAGTTCTTGATAAGTTCAAGATCTTTAAGACTAAAGTTGAGAACCAGTTGGAAAAATCAATAAAAATTATCAGATCTGATAGAGGAGGAGAATACTATGGTAGACATGGAGTTGTAGGACAAGAAAAGGTTCGTTTGCTAAGTATTTGGAATTGGTTGGAATTGTGGCTCAGTTCACTATGCCAAGTAGTCCTGAGGAAAATGGTGTGGCCGAAAGGCGTAATCACACCTTAAAGATAAGGTCAATGCAGAGCAGGACTAACTTACTAGAATACCTTTGGGGTGAAGCCATCAAGACAGCATTATACATTTTGAACAGAGTCCCGAGCAAGTTAGTATCAAAGACGTCTTTTGAACTTT
Organism: Erythroxylum williamsii; assembly: GCA_027564335.1. Lineage (NCBI taxonomy): Eukaryota > Viridiplantae > Streptophyta > Magnoliopsida > Malpighiales > Erythroxylaceae > Erythroxylum > Erythroxylum williamsii. The sequence continues at coordinate 63,532,561 of JANITW010000004.1, read as the reverse complement.
GGGTTGGAAGGAAGCCAAGTCTTGCAAGCATTTGTATGTAGGGCTGCCCTACTGAGGTAAGGTTGTATAATCCTCATGAAAGTAAATTGCAATCTTGTTCGACTCGTTGCTATCCAATTGGTTATTCTGACCACTCTGAGGGTTATAGATTTTTCTGTAGAGAAGGGGGAGCCAGAATAGTAGAGTCATAGACGGCAAAGTTTCCGGAACACAATATCTACGATAAAGGAGGATCTTCGCATCCTCCAGTAGATAGTAAGATGGATACCACAATTATTGTGTATCCACAACCTCTCATACAGTCGATTCTGGTGGATGAAGGCTTGGGTACAGTGCCTATGCAAGTATAGGAACCTACTCCTATTCAGGAAGAGGTTTCTGAGGTACAACAGTCTATGTAGTTGCGCAGATCCACCAGAGAGAGGTGACCTGCTATCTCATCGAACTACATAGTCTATTTAGGTGAACAAGACTATGATATAGGACATGTTGTGGATCCAGTGATTTTTACAGAAGTCGTTTCTGGACCTCATGCGGATATGTGGTGAGAAGCAATGAAGGATGAGGTGCAATCTATGAGGTATAATAACGCGTGGGAGCTTGTTGATTTACCACAACGTTGCAGACCTGTCAGTTGCAAGTGGCTATTTAAGACCAAGAAGGACACACAAGGTCAAGTTGAGCAGTTTAAGGTGCGTCTTATTGCCAGAGGATTCTCTCAGAGAGAGGGAGTTGACTTTAATGTTACATTCTCTCCTGTATCCTCGAATGATGCATTTAGAGCGACGATGGCAATAGTAGCTCATTATGATATGGAGCTACATCAGATGAGCATTAAAACCGCTTTCCTGAATGTTGACCTTTATGAGGAGGTCTATATGAAGCAATCTGAAGGTTTTCAGGATCAAGATGCAACTGAAAAAGTCTGTAAGTTGAACAAATCAACATACAATTTGAAGTAGGCTTCTAGACAATGGTACCTAAAGTTTGATGAGGTTTTGACCTCATTTGGTTTTGTAGAAAACAAAGTCAAAAGATGCTTATACTATAAGGTCAGGGGGAGCAAAGTCATCTTTATACTTCTGTATGTCGGTGATATCTTGCTCGCGTCCAATGATTTGACCATGTTGCATGAAGTAAAGCAACTTTTGGCAAACATTTTGACATGAAGGATTTAGGTTAAGCATCTTGTGTCCTCGGTATACAGATTTATCGAGACAGATCTCAACACACATTGAGCCTCTCGCAAAATGCAGACATCGAGCGAGTGCTACAAAGGTTTAATATGGCTAATTGTAGACCTATTGTAACACCCATCTTTTACGGAGAGAATTTGTCTTTAGCACAGTGTCCAAAGAATGAAGTTGAGAGAGAGGCTATGAGGAATATTTCGTACTCTAGTGCAATAGGTAGCCTGATGTATACACAGGTGTGCACTAGACCGGGCATTGCATTTGTTGTTAGACTGCTATGTTGGACCCCGTCTCCGAGGCCCAACATTCGGACCCACATAAGCACGGAAGACCCAAAACCGAACACAACTG